>JASDQU011100653.1:12041-30922 GCA_032191745.1 Picea mariana | reverse complement strand
ATGGATAGAAGCCACCTTCAGTTCTCTCATATTTACCAGGTACCTCGAAGGTCTAGGCGGTTGACTAAACACTTACAGTCTAAGAGGATATCCTTCGTACCCTTAAAGAGAACTTGGTCATGGCATAGAATAGAATGAAGCAACAAGCAGATCAAGGTCACTCTGAACGCCAATTTGCAGAAGGGGATCAGGTGTTTCTGAGACTGTAACCATATAAGAAAACTTCCCTCAAGGCCAAGCATTGTCAGAAGCTAACACCCAAATTTTATGGCCCTTACACAGTTCTCAAGTGTGTGGGACAAGTCACATATCAGTTAGCTCTGCCCAGTCAGTCGAAGCTACATCCTGTTTTTCATGTTTCATGCTTGAAGAAGGTGATTGGAACCAAGTGCCAAATTCAAACCAACCTTCCAGAGTTAGTTGAAGAAGGATCCATTTGGCTACAGCCAGAAGCAGTTTTGGACCAGTGTGAGTGTCGCCTGCGTCAGAGAACCATCAAGCAAGTGCTAGTACAATGGAAAGATATGACTCCAGCAGATGCCACTTGGGAACCAACTACCATTCTGCAACAATTTTCACATCTCAAGCCTTGAGGACAAGGCTATTTTTAAGGGGGCGGACATGTTAAGGTCCTAACCCGCACATAGGTAGATCAATGTATTAGGATGTAATAAAGGTCAATATTAATAAGTCCTTTCAATAAAATAGAATAAGGCGTATGTGAGAAGACCTAATAGAAGCTTCCGCTTCTAGAAGGATCTTCCTCTAGATGCTTTTCTTAATAGACATATTTATTATAAATAAGGGTCAAGGGTATGAGAACCCTATCTTGGAGATTATTGTAACAGAGCGCTGCTCGATTGGAGGTTGCCCCCTCGAAGAGGCCTGTGAACATTGCTTTCTGAATCAAAGTGCTATTTCTATTTCTATTGTTATATCTCTTTTCTGTGTATTGTGAAGATTATGCTAGATATTTTACTATTGTTTTGCCATTTCTAGCATTTTATTTCTGTTCTGCATATTTTATATATCTGGTATCTTGCACCTCCCCAATGATTTTTAGCTCAATATTTTTTTTTTCTACCACACACCAATTAACAAAATACATATATGATCTATTATACCTAGTTCCACAATTGCTTGCCCTTGTCCTCTCGTTGGCTACAACAATGATAATTACAAGACTTTTACCAGATAATGTTTACACAATGTAGGATTCACAAGAACTATCACCCAACCACTACACTTTTGTATACAATAGTTCCTTCATAAATTGTTCCTCACCAACTATAATATTTTTGTCATTATTAGCTAACTTTTCCAACAATTTAGAACTACATATATAGAGTTAGATTTATGACCATTTTTTCTTAAACAACATCGCAGCCTTAGCATTCTATTTCTATGTCTATTCAGCTAGATATTGTCCACATCGACACTACACACCTCAGATGGCTTCTCTAGTTAGAACTACATACCTATATAGGTAGATGTATAACCATTCTTTCTTAAACAACAACAACACCACAACGTTAGTATTCTATTGCTACATCTACTCAACCAGATATTGTCCACATAAACACTACACCTCAGATGGTTTCTCTAGTTAGAACTACATACCTATATAGGTAGATGTACAACCATTCTTTCTTAAACAACAACACCAAAGCCTTAACATTCTACTACTATGCCTACTCAACTAGATATTGTCCACAACGACACTACACCTCAGGTGGCTTCTCTAGTTCTTCATCCTTCAATGTAACTCAAACATGGCTATATAAATTCTCTTCATATGTATACTTCACCAACATGGATGCACACTACCACCAATGCTTATTTGTACCATAGAACACATTCCATATTCATTGTGCACATTAATCGTTGGATTTTTCTTGTTTACACTCTAGGAGCAACACATCAAATCATGAACATGAAATCTTCAATGGATATTGATCACCTCGACCCCACAACAAGTTCTTCACATCAACACACAAATAAGTATCAGTCCTAGATCACCACAAGCTCAGACTAGAACATCCTTACTATATTCAAATCCCATGCATTCTATTTTTCCACCAAGTCTATCATGTCCTTGAAAAATAACAGTTGCAAGAGATTGCAACAAAGCACACTCAGCCTTGTAGGATCATATCAATAGTTCATGCCATACCACCCTTTAATCTTTCCACCAAGTCTATCACCTAGAGCAGTGTGATCACCCTTCATTTCAAAACATTGTGATCACACTAACTTGATTTGGTGTGACTACCCTTCGAGTTAAACATTTCCGTTTCTCTTCATTTATATGATATCATGTACCTTCATTTGAATAGGGTGAGTTACCTTTACTTGAATAGGTGTAAGTGTCTTTGTTTAAACAAGTGCTCCATTGTGTTTATCTACCATTCTTTCAAAGTGTTACAACTTTTTTCGTGGGAACAACTTTGATTTATTTCATTCATATGAGTGTGAGTAACCTTCATTTTTTTGGTAAGGGAATGACTCAACCACAAGAATATGGGTCAATCACGAATCACGAATCCCAACATCCAGCTTCTCAATATGGTATACCATATTACAATAATGTAATATGGTATACCATATCTCACATAGATTTTTTTTTTTAAACTTAAAGGAAGCATGGCAATATCGATGATAGTTCGTCGCAAGGCAAGGATTTTTTTGAACAAGTGTGGCAATAATGACGAAAGTTCATCGTACTTCTCCATGGTTTTGCGTTGCACATATAGCATCTGCGTCGTAAATTTTGTCTCTGCCAAACATTTTCCTCGCTATTGCCACGCTTTTGCATCACAACTTTCCACAGTTTTGTGTCGCACATATAGCATCTACGTCGTAATCTGTTGGTAAGTTTTTTACCTTGGCACAGTTTTTCGTCCTTATTGCGACGAAGTTTCGTCGCTATTGCCACGCTTTATAAGTTAAACCTATCTTGATGGTGATGACACGTGGAGGGATAATTTTTTCACTGTTTCCATGAACACCTGGTTCATGGATATAGCGATGAAAAATAGTGTTTACTTTCGTGGAAAGTGCGATGGATATGTGTGGCAATAGCAATGAAAAACCTTGGAAACTTTGGTCATATGTAGTAGTGTCATATCATAACATGTCCCTAATTAGGCCAGGGTATAGAGAGTTGGGTCTCGAGCTAGTTTTGCTTGAGGACAACCGCTCTTGCTAGCCCAAGCAACCTCCCATAGTGGAAGAAAAGAGAGATGATGGAGCAAGAGATCCTTTCAAGACATTGCTCGAGGAATCCCTCGTGTGACAGAGGAATAAGATGATGGACAACTTCTCTCAAATACTTTGAAGACTACTGATGGAAGCCAAGGCATCTTTGACATATAACCATTACAAAGGTGTGACACCCTTCAAGGTACAAGTCAATTTTTATATCCCCTTATTTGAAGGCTAGATTGATGCAGATGCTCTAGAAAAATGGTTGAATCTACTAGAAATTTATTACTCTGTCCAAAATTTTTCCAAGAGAGAAACGATCACCTTCGCACTCCTTAAAGCCCTTCCCCATGTTAGAGCTTGGTGGGAAGGTTACTAGGAGAGGTAGATCGCAAAGGAATCTATGTCGTTCGAGAGAGAACCCACTTGGGAAGCCTTTGTAGATGCCCTCAAGGGGTAGTTCTACCATGATGAAAACTATGATGACTAATACATGATATGGATGAATTTGCATTGGGAAATACACTATATGGTGTCAGAGTACACTAACATCTTTCATACCTTGCACTCAAAGATGGGTATCAAAGACTCCGAGTGGCACTTGGTTTTGAAGTACCGTAGTGGTTTTCACAGGTACATTCAAACATAGATGGAATTATTGGGCATCTCCTCATCTGGAGCTTCTTATCGATATGTAGTCAAAATTGAGCAGACATTCAAGTAGTGGAGTAAGCGAGAGTTTGGGTTTGCAAATATGCCACAACAGAAGAATGGAAAAGGCAACCTTAACTCACATAACAAAGGACAAATCAATGAGAGTCAATCTCAAGAAAATCAGCCCAAGCAACTGACTAAGAAGGGTGATGGGATGTCTAAGAAAGACACTGGAAAGTGGTGTGAGTTCCACAAAAGACCCTGGCACAACACCAATGAATGTCACTCGAAACAGTCATTGGTGGCTGAGCTCAAAGAAAAAAAATCAGAGCTTAACTCAGATTCTGATTCAGAGCACAATAAAGGGAAACACATCATCTATGTAGAACCCACTGCTACCATTGCAACCACAACAAGACAATGAGAAGAACTAGAGGAGCTTGAGGAGGGGGAGTGCCTCTTCCAGTCACAAATTTGGGTAAAGGGAACCCCACTGTATTTCATTGTTGATAGCGGGAGTCAAAAGAACCTGATCTTAGCCAAGGTTGTCAATAGATTGAAGTTTCCAATGGTGCCACACCCCTAACCATACACCATCATATGGTTGAGCCGGGAACAATACATCCACATCAGTAAAAAATGTCTCCTATCCTATGACATCAAGCTCTTCAAGGATGAGGTATTGTGTGATGTTTCCCCACTTGAGGTCTATGATGTTCTTTTAGGAAAAACATATATGTGGAAATGTCACACTATCTATGAGTGTCAGCTCCACAATATCATTGCCACTCTAGGAGGTCAGCTCGACAGGGTACCAGAGGTAGCTTCGACCACTGCCACTTCATTGATCTCGACAAAATAGTGCCGTAAAGTTAAATATGAGACCATAAAGTTTGTGCTTTTCACAATCCAATCAGAAGGTGAATAGAAGGTCAATGCAACCACTACAGCCTCCACCCAAGACCTTTCTATCTAACAAAAGAAAGTCAATAAGATTATAGAGGAGGGTGAAGATATTTCTACTTCACCTATGGGGGTTCCTTTGCACTACCACATCCCACATTCCATCTATAGAATCTCCCTTCCAAAGAATGAGAGTATTCTATATGTTCAACATAACACTATTGGCCATGACCCTTTTCAGGTTTGCTTGGGGTTCCAACCATTAGACCCCATTGATACAGCTCTTCTTACTACATATTCATTGACATAGTCCTTCCACACTCAGACCAAGGTAGATCATGCAACCAAATTTGTTGAATTGATCCAACACCTCCACCAATAGGTTCATGACATCCTTCCACAGGCCAAGTGCAAGAAGGAGAACTACTTCAACAAGACAAGTGGTCACCAACGTTCATATTCAACAAAAGTTTCCTCGTCTCTTAAGGGAACTTGATGCAATAAGAACCACTGCTTCCTAAGGGGCGAGGACTAATCCAGGTGGATCTCGATGGTCATCCACCTTCTCCACTGAATCAACATTTCCAAGCCTATTGTTGTTATAGCCTTAATTTCCACCTTATAGGCCAGAAGGGAATCCAACATAAGATGAAAGCCAAAACATATTTCTTGCTTGAGATTTAGGCCCTTTTGAGGGTCATTGCGGGTCTCATAGGAGACAACATGTGATGATCATTGCACATCATCTATAGTGCAACAAGCGATGATCTATCTTAACTTATAGATTTGTGGAGTTATAAAGATATAGGTGAGGGATGAGTTATATCTTTGTAGCATGAGCTTTGGAATTCACAACATTCAAGTCTCTAGTGGTCTCTAGAATATCTAGAAGCTCTCCCAACCCTCTTCCTAGAATCTATATAAGAAAGGGAAATAATTAGCAAGAGGGAAGAATAATCGTTTCCAGAGTTATGTTGTCCATTTGTAGAGGGGATTTTCCTATTCACATAGCCATACATTAGTTTTCCTAGTATGATCAAGAAGCTGAGGAGAAGCAAGGACCAAGGAGACAAATGGGAATTGCGTCAACATCCAAGGAATGAAATTTTGATGTAATTTGTTCATAATTAATGAACAGATCATTGGTTTTTCCCCTAAACATGTTTGTATTTTAGTTTCAAATGTTGGATATGGTTTACTTTAGTATAGATCATATTAGATACAAGTATATCTAGGATTCTAACACTAAGTAGAGAGGTAGAAAGGCATTGTTTGTATTTTGTGTGCACAAAGCAGACTGTGGAGACTAGAGCGAGAACTTCAAATTTGCATCAGTCGGGATATACAAAGGATATACTACAAATTAAGGTATGATATCTCTACCATTCCTTAGGTTGATTGTGAATATATCTACTTGAGTCTAGGACAGCCATAGGAATCCAACCTTTTTCTGTCTAGGATAAATAGGAAGATCCTAGGGAGATCTTGTTGTTTACCCTATGATATTTTCTTTACAACAAAACTGGCGACTCCATTGGGGAAGAATATTTGATTCTTCTATAGAATCCCTTGACAATTTCCCTCTATTTTTGTGTTTGTGATTTAAATTTTCTTCCATAGACTCCTCCAGAGTTTAGATCTATCAGATCTGACAGGTCTAGAACAAATCCATATTTTTCTAAAAAAATAATTTTTTTTTCCATCACTGTGGGTTGCAGTATAAGTGTCACATGATGATCATCACATGTTGACTAGCCTGCATCACATGATGATATTAGTAAACTACAAAATTTTAGAGATACTCATACTCTTTAGATTAGATCAGTTCCTCTGATCCCTACAGTCTTTGATTGGTCTGTTTTGTTAATGATCTACCTCTCCCTGTGTCCTTTTGTCACATGATCTTCCTTCAAGTTCTGGTTGGAATGTATTTGTGTGCATGTTTTTGTTTCTTGGATAGGATCATTTTCTGTCTTAGAGATCCAGTTATTTTGGGCAGTGAACCCAACATATATGAATAGATATAGTAGTGGTTGTTTTGATTTATTTTGGGTTGTTCGTTTGGTAATCATTATCCATTGCTAGATCTATCCTCCTAGGTGAGTTTTGGGTATGATCTTCGTAGAGACATTGGAGTGGGTTGATTGACATCACTACCAATTTCTTACTACCCTTTGCTTGTTGATTTCCTAGTCTTCCTTGTGCATTTTTGTTCTTCATTAGATTTACAAACTTTTGCATTATATTGGGAAAAAGTAAAAAACAAAATCTTTTTGCATGGTTAACTGCTTTTGAAGCATAAGCGAAAAGAGGGCATTGGTTCATTGTTTGGTTTCAATTCTTGAAAGTTTCATATTTGAATGGTTTGTTGGTTTCTTGCTGTGTGAGGTTTCATTTTAAAAAATACAAAGAAAAAGTTTCTCTTTTCCCTCCCATAGCTAAATTTCACTGAAGTGAACGAATTGCATTGGCATATTTGCATTGCTTGGTTGTGGCAAGAGTCATAACATCATTAAAAGTTTCATTCGTTTCCCTTTGACTTAAGCAACAACCACTAAAAAGAATTGCATAATCTAAAATTCATTACACTTTTATTCTATAGAAAACCAATGCTAGATAGGTTTATGGCCTTGGAATAACATTGGAAAGTAAACTCTCCAAGGCCACTCAAATGAAACCTAGAGTCATTAAAGAGTGATAAATCCATTTTTTCAACTAGTGTGTCGGGAAGCTCCTCTAACACGAGTCAAGCAAGAGGTCGCATCGGGGCAAGTAGGGAGATTACTCCGCTTTGCTTGTTTTGGTATTTGTGGTATTGCTTCGATTTCTATGTATACAAGGGTTTCATTGGTGCCACACCTTTGAATATTCGGGCTTAGTTACCCCACCCTTATGTGTGATCGGACCTACGACTATTTGTCTGGTCATTGATTGTGAGGTGGTAGCCTTAGTGACCTTTCCTAGGTAGACACAAAGGTTACTGCAGATGGGATGTACATATAGTACCTAGAGTAGACTATTGTTCATGGTATCAGTTCCTCCGGAGGGTACCCACCTTAGTAAAGGGTTCTTGCACCAGTCAGGGCTGTTTCGTTGAGATCATCATAACTGCTCGTCATACCTTCACAATCAAATATTGTGGGGACATCATCTCCCATAGAGGGTTGGCTTTCAGAAGGCCCCTTGAGATAATTGGTTTGATTGTTGTTGTCCTAGATTGATTAGGGTGTTCTCTTTGAGTTTGAGTTTAAGTCAACCTTAGGTTGAATTGTGTTTGGATTTGTACATATTACATTCACTGTCGCTGAATCAACATGTGGGTCTCGTCAACTATGAGGACTTCAACCAATCGAAGAGGTGAAACTACCTCTAAAGCGACGCAAGACATGTGACAAAGAATTCAAAGGGACTCAAATTTCGTTTGACGAGATTGGTTTCGTCAAAGTAGAAGTGGCAGACGAACGTCTTCCACCAAATTTTAACCCTCCTTTGACTGACCCAGACACACCTCTACTTATCCAAGTAAGGGAAACTTTTAGTGAGCCTTTTGCTTTGTTTAACAATCCTCCCACTATGTCAAGACCGAGTGTTTTGTCCAGTGTAGCTAATCAATCAATCCCATCATTAAGTGAGACTGGGGAAAATTCCCTTGGGGGCATCCCTGTGATGTCCACATTACCACTCCTTAGATCCATTAGACCTAGACCATCCAAGCCTTTTTCTATAGGTCCCTCGATCTAGGGTACATCTATCGTGTCCTCCTTTCCATCCATTAGTATACCTAGTGTTCCTACACCCATACCATTCATTCTGATTCCCGCTTCTAGATCCTTTTCCGGTGGGGGTCCGAGACTTGGTTTCAACATGGGAGGTGGAGATCCTTCCACCTATTCCAATGCTATGAGGGGCCTGGAATCAACATGTGCGGGTGTACCCTTTGGGTGGAATATTTTTATTGGTTTTGGGGTTGTCCCTAGTTAGATTGGGGGCAATAGTATGTGAAATAGGAGTTTTCTCTGGTAAGCATGATCATTGATTTGTTTATATCTGTAATGTTATTTGGCATACTTCATTTTGTACAACTATATTTTTGACACTAGCATGCCATGTATACAATAACATCACAGGTCTTGTAACAAAATCATATCATGGATGTAAATGTGTTGGACCTTCTATAAAGGCTAGGTGGTCCAACTTGTTAGCACTAGAAGTCACACCTAGACTGACGTAGATGTAAATATAAAACCCATTAGAATGTGAATAATAATGTTTAAAAGAGTGTGGCAAATGGATGTGAAACTCAATTTATGATGTCAATCACAAAACCTTCCATGAAATACACACCAACAAACAAGGCTTTGAAAAGCTTCAAATCAATGTTAAGAGATATAAATGAAAGATAGAAGACTTAGCAAGGAAAGTGAAATACGTGTATCAGTTTACATCAGGTATTTCTGGAACACATATAGAAGAAAACTCATTTGAATAAGAACTTCTTAATTCAAAGAGGAAAGCACTTTTATAAAATTTCATAAAATACCACAATAAATCATTTACTACAATAAAGAAACAAGCATCATGATGAATCATTCGTCAGAGACTAATACCAAAGTAGAACAAAACATAGATGATAGTAAGAAAAAGACTGTTTTTTCACCATTAAATATTCTTGAGTCTACTATATACATTAGGAAAAACTCTATTACAATAATAAGGGACTAAAGATAAGAGTTTTCTCCTCAACCATTCAAACCTCCTATCAAGTTACAATCTATCTTAAATAACAAAATCTCTAAGAAAAACCTCTTTAGAATTTTCCACCTCATTTCATCATAGGATTCTATGCCTTAGAAAGGTGTGGTAACAAGTGTACAACAAGCAGATAACATAATGCTATTTTGTAGGAAAATGTTGGCAATGTATTAAACAACCCTTAACAACTAGTGATGTGGCTTTACTGCATGCAACTCCTTGAGGCAGGTGGTATTCTAATGTGAAATTGAACCTCTGAGTGCTGATATGAGTTCAAATTGACACCCGACAATCCCTCTCGCCTTCAAAATATTCATAAATGTAAGTTCGCAGCATAACGCTTCAAACTGTCCTAAAACACCCAGTTCACAGTGCTAGTGAGTCTAGGCGATGTGAACTTTCCTGTAGAATCTTATTTTCTTGCAAAAAAGATTCTGACCTTTAAAAATTGTACCAGAAGTAGGATAGGCCTTCTAGAAATGCTGCAAACTCCTTACAACATGAAGTAATATTTGGAAAAAACATGTGAAGATGCTAACTTAAGCTCAAAATCCAAAATCATCACTTAGTGTTGTAACTAAATGCAAAAATCAAACCATGACAAAAATGATGTTGATGTGGAAGATCATCTTGTATTCATATTTTGGTTTTGTTATTCCTTCTAGTAGCCACCTTAGCCAACATATCTAAATTCCTTTTTTCCACTTCCTCTTTGAAAGGTTGTAACTCTGCTTTTAATTTCCCGATTTCAGCTTGGCAAGCTCTCTTCTGCTTATATACATTCTTGAGTTTCTTGTGAAGGGGAGAAAACCTCTTAGCCATGAAGCTTTCTTTATCAATTGTATTCTCATATATATCTAAAATCTCCTTTAGCTTGATTCATGACTCCAAATATTCCTTTTTCAACTTTTCAATTTCGGTTTTTGCATCCTTAAGTTGCCTCTTGAATCTTTTTAAAGTAGGGTTACTTTCACGAGGAGTGCTGATATCAATAACCTCCATGGGCTTCTTGGAAAACTGAACTTTGTCCTTTTGCTAAGCTGAAGCTTCTGCTGTATCATCTTCCATAGGGACATGTTGTTTAACTGCTGATATAGTAAAAGGTCTTCTAGATTTTATTATTTTGCAACAATTGGTGGGGAAAAAACAAGTTTTTCTCCTTTTAAATTCCTTGGTTTGCTTGATGGTATTTCTATAAGTTTAGGTTTTTCCACAGGTGAAACTTCTCTGTCAGGAGGTTGTGAGGGACAAACTTCTTCTGCTTTATTAGTAGCCTGAAAATATTTATCACTCCTAGTCATCCTCCTCTTCTTGCTTGAATCTGAATGCATAATCTTCTCAACATGGGTAGGAGTTTGTCTTTTGGACTGTGGTGTAGGAGAAATATCTAACTGAAAATCTGATGAAACTAGGAAATTTTCGCACTCAGTGTTAGTATTCTTCAACTCTTCCATTCCTAACATCTTGATTAAACCAGAGTGAAAAAACACTGGTGTCTACCTGCTTGGACTTAGCCTGGACTCTATCTAACATCTTGCCAATACTCCTAAAAAGGTAAAATGGAAGTGTTAGTCCCTAAAGTTGCACTTGACTGTGAGAGGGAAAGCTAGGGCATCATCAAGTTATTTCAATGGTTTTATGGATAAAGATTTAAATTGTTTTTTTAACTGGTTTGAAGTTTGGGGTCAATGATAATGTATGATATCAATTCACAAAGGCTAACGCAAATCCATATCTCACTGACTTAGTAAATGGTAGTCAATTTAATAATCAGATGGAAAAAGAGTATGAAATATAGAGAAGTATGTAAGATTTCAACTTGTCCACTCACACATGAAACTCTTTAATCCAAATATCATTCAAGAGAAAAGAGACAAGTACTTGAAAAAAAATTTGATTATGAACAAGAAAACAACATAATTTCCACTGATTTAATCACAAACAAAAAATAATCAATTGCTTAGCACAAGATCAAACATGCATTCAAGTAAGAAAAAATATAGAAATATAGACAAGAATAGAAATCTGACCATCAAAAAAGCCTTTTCCATTTAGTATCAAGATGAAATAGTTCTTTGCTTTACAATGTCTTCTCAAAACCGGCTAATGGTTCCCAACCAATCCCCCCATAACTTCTCCTTCTGCATAGTTTATATAGAAATAATACATAATTATCAAGATCCAAAAGAAATGGATATGAAACCTCTTCATCCATATTTAGTTTCTGTTTCAAATAATCAAGGAGGATATACGATCTGATCTCCATGTCGAATTGATGAGGTGGCTCATCCACTGCTGCCCATGAGATTTTTTAAGAAAATAAATCTGGCAAATTCCTGAAAAATAGGGCCCAAAAATATCTTTGTATCTACTAGACTATGATAGCCATGTAAAAATAGAGAGAGGTTTTTGTGAAGGGGCCCGTTTCCAACAAAAACCTCTTTTTTTTTCTTCCAAAAAGTCATCTCCATTTGCTTTGAAACCTCGCTAAAAATTGGTCACTAAAACAAGAAATCATTTATTGTGAAATCTCTAAAAAATAGGCCTCAAATATATATTCGAACCTATTAAACTGTGATAGTTGTGTAAAAACTGAGAGAGGTTTTTGTGAAGGGGCCCATTCAAAACAAAAAACTCTTTTGGTTTTAAATAATTCATCTCCATCGTTTCAAAAACTGCTCTTGAAGATAAGGACTAAAATAAGAAAAACAAAGTATTTCTTGTATTTGATTTCTGTCTTTCTTCTTTTTTCCTCATTCTCTGATATGGATTCCTTTATTGTCTTCAAGCTCATAATTTGGAACAAGCAACTTCATCATGGGTGTGAATTTCAAACTCTTCCTCTGTTTTTTGCTTCTTTTTCTGTGCTTTACTGGCATGATTGTATCTTTTAATCCTTTCAACCTGTCATTTTCATCCCTTATTTCCATTCTGAATTCTAGATGTTATTCAACTAGAGAAGAGAACCTGGGATTTTCGACTTTGAAATCATGCTTATAATCCTTATAAGATGAACTGCCATTAATCTCCTTTGCTTCGACATTATCTGACATTTTAATCGCTTGATAATCTTGCAACTCTGTCTCTAGGAAACAATAAAATTTTGATTTGATCTCAGCCTCAAATGGATTATTTTCAAGATTTGTTGAATAACCCTTTTTTAGAGATTATTTGGGTAATGTTTTGGACTTTATACTTATCTTTTTGGAAGCTCTGTTCACATTCTTCATGGGGTGATCTACTACTTGTTTTCCCTTCCCATCCTTTTGTTGTTCTTCCCTGGTATTATATTCATCTTTAGGCTATAATTTGACCTTTTCCCCTTTGTATGAAGAAGTCATAGGTGATTGTCCCTTTTCCTCCCCTGCACTTTTTGTTGTGTGATTAAAGTTCTAAGCAAACATTAAAGAAATTTCTTCATGATAGCCCTGTATCATTGAGCAGAAGTTAAACCATCCTGCCATTTTGAGCCTCTGTGAAATATCTGGGTAAGTTTCAAGCAATTCAACGCCCTCTGGTTCTATTTGGGTAACTTGCCCGCTTTTCTTAGGTGTCATAATGCATATCAATGAATTTCAGAGTCTATCTAGGGTTTCTATCAGGAGCAACTATAAATATTTTGAAAATGATGTGGAAGAGGTTGGTGACCTGCAAAGATTGTATAAACTAAAACCAAATATAATGAAAGACTTGGGTGTAACCCGTTAACCATAATTCTATGAAACCAACAAACTTGTGATATGATTTAGAGTGAAGGAGTACAACCCCGATCTCTTCGAATAGTATAAATATGAGGACATGACATTGATCTTTAATTGTCAATCACGTTGACTTGTAGGATAAGATCTCGAGCATCCTTTGACATGATATTATGAAGTGGCACATGTGAAATAATGATTACTCCCGATGCAACAGGAATAACACTATTCTTGTAGCGCCTTTTCCCATCAGCAAAATTTCAAATTTGAAATGAGAAAAATATTTTTGACTTGATGGAAAGATCCTAGAAGTCTAATTCTAAGATTAATCACACTAATGCATGTTAAAAGCACTCAAAAAGAATAATGCAAGCACACTTTTAAAAATGTAGAGGAAGAAAACATAATGTAAAGTAATGCTAGGAAAGGATAGGGTAGGGATAATAGTTTTTCAACTGTCATTGCAAAATCAAGGACTAACATGAAGGTTCATAGATTCTTTCCCAGTGGAGTGTAGTAGTAATATGATATGGTATTGATATACCATATTGAACCTTCCTTCACATGTGAAGTACCTTTGGATGACCCTAAGCATCTTGTCAAAATATTCTATCATGTGACTTCTGGGCACTCCTTTGGATAGGTAGTCTCCTTGATATTCAAGTTTAAAGAATTCCTTGGAGAAAGAAGAGTTTAAAGACATGGCTTTGAACCACTTCTCACGACAATCAGGTATCTCTGTGGCTATAGAAATAAAATGCTTAGAGAATTCAAACTCCAACATCCCCACCTTAGTCTTTGTTCCACTGAAATAAAGTGAAAATTGCTTAGCCACTTCATGATGCCCTCTTTGCATTTTCTGACAAAAATTGAGGCAACTCACCCTCTAGAAATCTTCCTTGAAAAATAGTTTAGAATTGATGAGTTTCATTTCATTTGGTTCAACTCTCACAATATCTCCCCCATCATGGATCTTCTTTCCTTGATGAATGTCTATAATTACTGTCTTGAAAACCTCTTGTAGCCTCTTATGACAATTGCTATGTGAAATATAGAATAAAACAAGGATTTTTAGGGTTTTATTACAGAGTTGACAAACTTAGGGTTCACCTGCCTGCAAAACTTATACACAACAATAGTGTGAATTTGAGAAAATTTCAAGTAGGGAATGATAAGAGGGACAAAAATTCAATCTAAGTGAAACTGCAGACATACAAAAAGAGACAAATCCATGTACACAGAGGGTTTGTAGTGCGAACAACCAGTTCACAATGCCAGTATGCAACACAATTGAACTAGGCTTTATGAAGGACTGGAAAGACTTTCCATGTTTGAGAGGGAACACATAATGACTGGTTAAAACCAGGGCCTTCGACTAATTTCAATTTTGACAAGGATTTGGTCAATAAAAAGATAGAGGGTTCACAATGCCAATCTGTAGCGTAGGGTTATAATGGACAGTTTGCAACACAAAATTGGCAGTGGGTAATATTACTGTTTGCAAGAAGAAACTGTAGGATGACCCTGTGAGGTAAAAATCTTGAAAAATGACTAGGGTTTATAACACCATAACTGTGGGTTTGAATGGTGTAGAGAATTGGCAACACATTGAACATTTAACAATTTATAACATAGGAACAATACACAACAACTTTACATTCTAAATCAACCATTTAAGCAACATGCAATTGTCAAAGTAGTACTTGGTGTGTCTAAACTTAGGATGGCTCTTTGTGAACTCGAGTTGGACTTAAAGGGAAACATCCAATCTTTTTAAATGTACTACAACCAGTTCACATTGCCAGTTTTCAAACTCCAGTAGCACACTTCATGGAAATTGTTAGAGTTGTTCCTTGACATAATCCTGAAAATCATAATGAATTTAATGCGCTGAAGATGATGAGATTTCCCCTGACACGTTTTCAAAGTGAAATGATGAGAAATTAATGCATAAGGTACTTCTTGGTATGTTGCAAACTTTTAGATGAGATAGCAACAAGTAAATTTGACATCTGACTTGACCTTCAAACAATTGAAAATGACATAAGTGGAACTTTTGTACACACCCTTGAGACAATACATATGATGATAATGATTTTAAGATCAGGGGTGTTACCCATGCTAACCCTTATTTCCTTTATGATGATAAACACTACCATGACAACAAGGCTCTAACCAAGACCTAAAATAAGACTATGCTCATGAAAAAATCAAACATGAGTTATGTCATGAGACATAATTCCAAAACCTAAAATTAAAAAACCCTATGACTCAAAACAAGACAAATCCAAATACGTTATAACCCCTATACATCCTATGTGCTAACACAACCACCTACGAAAGATGATATACGACTGTTCGAGGGTATTCCTCCCAAAAGACCACCCTTATAGAAGAGTTTCATCTTCTTTCAATGGTAAGTCACAGAGAACCCGAAGACCTGAAATAATGACACCGACAGATTGGAATAGGGCATATGACACAGATAAGGAGAAGGAAATGGCATAATTTTTTGATTCAAATGGGAAACCTTTGTTCGATGATCCTAAATTTTTTGACACCTATGTTGAGAAAATTCCCATTGGGATGAAAATGAAATCTGCATTTTATGAGCTTCCATAATGGGATCATTTTAAGATTGACCACTTACTAGATCCCATGTATATATTAAAAAAGTTTCATCTTCTTTATGGAGGCACATATCGTGGAATAAAAGTGACACATTGGCTATTAGGAGAGATCTTATTGCTTCAAATACTAAAAAGAGACATTGGCCAAGAAACAAAACTATAGGAGAGGATGGTCCCTTTTGGTGTTTTAAAGAAGGTGATGTCCCATGGATTTTGAAGAAAGATGATATTTCTATGGCGAAGGATGTTATATTGGGTGTGAAGGCACCTTCTTTATATGGATCGACTCTATGACATTGCTTCACTATAGAAGGGAATTTTTCGGGGTTTAAATCACATGACCATATGAACCTTCTAAGGGTATGTATGTTGAATAAATGATTCTTCTTCTATACTGAAGTCGGTAAAAATATGCTATGCACTCACAGTTTTAGGGAAATTAATGATGTGTGTGTCTATTTTGTAGTGTCATTATCCTTTGCTCGTGCATCATTTTGTGAAACATGACTTCCCCCAGGACCTATGATGTTCCATATCAAGATTATCTACATTTGTACGTTGGATAACATCAAGGGAGATTCATATGGCTAGCATTCCACAGTGGCGTCAAGAGATAGCTGAGATTGTTTCTATGTTTGAGAAGGAGCTTCCCACGAGTTTTATGGACTTGCAAGTCCATCTTCTAATTCACCTACCTGATGAGGTTGAATTAGTTGGGGTGCTCTCATGTCGTTGAATGTTCTTCTTAGAGAGGTCCATGAAAAAATTGAAGGGGTTTGTTCGATAAAGGGAAAAACTGGAGGGCTATATGGTAGAGGGGTACATAGTATACACATCATTCTATTATTCCATTGATTATATCAAGCAAATTGATGACATATAAGTGGTAGTTTTTTGGGAGGACCATCAAGATGAGGACAAAAAGGGAAGGGGAGATACTTTGATCAAATGGAAAAAGGTGTTTGATAACGAGTAAGTCAATTATATTTTGTCAATTTAGTATAGAGAAATTGTTTACAATGAAGTTGATATTATATATTTCATCCCATGCTATTTGTTTTGAATTCTTGTATACATCAACGAATTTTGAAATTGATGCCATCAATAAATTCGTTCTTTAAGTTGATAACATATATTTGATCTCATGCTATTCATTTTAAATTTTTGTATACATCAACGAATTTAGAAATTCATGCCATCAATAAATTCATTCTTTACAATGCAGAGGCACTGTGACCAAGGGTCACATTGTATGAATAGAAAAGAAGTAAATGAGATTGTGAAAAGAAAGAATTCAAATGGTTGACTAGTAGAAGCATTCCTTATCCTGATCATTTAAAAGAAAATATGCCAAAAATATGTCCTAATAGTTGGGTGGTTGACCAGATACAAGAGAAATATGTAGTGTCTGATCGTAACCCATGTGGAGAAAATCTAGATCCACTAAACATAGGGATCATGTGCAATAGCTCTGTTATAACATCCTTGAGTACCACATTCGATTTATAATATTTCACATTTGAGTTGTAACATGTATTATGTTTTTATTAATGCTTTAGTTATTAGACATATGACACAGTCTTTTGTTTGCATTTTTACAGGTGCATTTGTTCCCATCTATGTGGGCATATGGGCACCATTTTCTCATTAAGTATGTTGATGACAGAAACATCACACAAGATTGTGGAGTGGAGGTTGAGTTTTACCAATCTATTCACACTGGCCACCATGATCGAAACCTTACAGAGGGAAAGTTAGGTTACATTGGAAAGATACAAGAGATCATGCAAGTGGACTTCTCATCGTTTCAATGTGTTATTTTATGTTGCAAGTGGTGGGATACATTCGATCGAAGAAATGTAAAGGAAGATCGTGATAGTGGGCTAATATTTATTAACTATAAAAAAATGTGGGTTTAAATTAAGGAGCCTTATGTTTTCCCAAAACATTGCAACCAAGTGTTTTTTACCTAGATGTGTTGGATGAGGATGGGTGGTTTGTACTGATACATGATCCAATATCTAAACATATTTTTGAGAATAACAATGTTACAATGCTGAACGAGGAAGATAATCATGGTGATGACAATGAAGATTGATTTGTAAAATATCTGTTTGAACATTTATATTGTGGATGTGTCATTTTATTATGGGTTTCTATAATGCACACTTATGTTTTTTTTTCTTCATTTTATAATTATGTTGGATATGAAAAGTTAACAACCATTTACAACCACCATATTGAAAATATATTAAATAGTACAACCATAAGATGTGGTTTTGATATATTTTTATTGTCATATTCATTGTTTATTATAACAAATTTATGTTGTATTGTATTAAAATATGTTTATGTTAACCTTTGAATTACTAAACATTAATTGAGATATTACAAAGTTGGTGATGTATTATAGTAAATATTTATTTAAATTATATTTTATTTAACAAAAAATGAAGATATTAAAAATTATTCAAACCTCAAAACTTTTATTGTTCGAAAAAATCAAAATTCAAATAAATATATACTTACTTTGATGGAACTTCTAAGGACAATTCCAACAAAATAACTTTGTGCAACAACTATGCGTTCTGGAATCACACTCTTCGTTTTGGCATTACCACCTTTGATGACATTCCCTACCTTTGATGACATTCCCCACCTTAACTAGTGCAACTATCATGGCCTTCACCTATTTCATTCCATTCTTTAGTTTTATAATCATATAAACTTATATTGATCATTCTTTTTACATTCTCCTTGAAATAATTGTCAATATAGGAAGGACATGGAAATTCTAAAAGAGTATTTTTCTAGAGCCTATCAGAATTAAGAAATATTTTAATGATCAATACTTATTTAAAAGTATAGAAACCTTTGTCAATTTTATTAATTCTTAAAATACTCATTATAAAATGTTGGGTGATATTATTTTTTAATAGAAGATTCATAAAGTTTGTATTAGACTAAAATATTGTGAAACCATTTCATCGAAAGTGTATAGATCAAAATGTATTATTATTCTCTATATTTAGTATTTTAA
>JASDQU011100652.1:37960-49044 GCA_032191745.1 Picea mariana | reverse complement strand
CACTACGAACCTACAACAACCCTTTGAGATCGAGATAGATGCTTAAGACTATGTTGTGGGCGTCGTTCTCACTCAGCACGACCACCCCGTGGCCTATCATAGTGAGACATTATCAGATGTTGTTTGTAAGTACCCTACTTACGACAAAGAAATGTACTCCATTGTGCAAGCCTGCCGCCAATGGAGACATTACATTCTTAGGAAGGAAACAGTCATCCACAGTGATCATAAGCCACTGCAGTTCATGCAGACACAAGGAAAAATGTAGAATGACCGCCATCATAAGTGGTCCACGTACTTGCAACAATTCCACCTCAACATCAAGTATAAAACGGGAAGCACCAACTGCGTTGTTGATTGCCTCAATAGGCTACCAATCACGACGCTCACCATGATGTTAGAATCTTGCAGCCATTAGACCTCTAGATGGCCCCAACTCTATGAGACAGACCCAGACTTCACCACCACCTACCAAATGTTGGGCACAGACACAGTTGTCGCTAATTTGCATCTTTAGGATGGTTTTGTGTGCTGTCTAGGCCATATCTACATTCCAACAAGCGAGAGAAAAGCTAATCTAGGAAGCCCACTATAGTCGGGTGGTAGGAAACTTCGACATCGAAAAGACAGAGGAAATGTTGCAGAAACATTTCTACTAACCGAAACTTCGACAAGAGATCAGCAAGTATATTAGGTCTTTCACTTCCTACGTGATTTCCAAACTGACCACTAAGAAATAGGACCTGTACACCCCTCTCCCTACTCCTGATAGTCCATGGGAATCCATCTTAATGGTCTACATGTTGGGCCTCCCATCCACCAAGCAGGGAAATGACTATGTTTTTTTGGTTGTGGATCTCTTTTCTAAGATGACAATTTTGGCCGTCTATAAGAAGAGCATCACAACAGAGGCCACTACCAAGCTCTTTTTTGAATGAGTCTGGGTACATTTTGGAATCCCACAAATTATTGTCTCAGATCAGGACAGTCGATTTCTCAGCACATTCTCGTCAAGCCTATGGTCACTGCTAAACACCAAGCTCACCAAATCCACAGCCTTCCACCACCAGACAGATGGCTAAACCGAGGTCGTAAATCGAATGATCGTGCATATCCCGCGCATGTATAATTCCAAACACCCTCGCACATGGGATGAGAGTCTCCCCTATGTTTAACATAGCTACAACTGAGCCCTGCATAGCTCAACCGACCATAGCCCCTTTCAGGTGGGATTGGGATTCCAACTATTGGGTCCCATAGATGTTTCACTACCCCTTGCGGTCACCTCGGCCGACTCATCTCCTGCTCCAACTGAAGTTGACAAACCCACCCGATTCATTGAGCGAATCCAACAGATCCTCCAACAGGTTCAAGATATCATACAGAAGTCCAATGACAAGTACAAGCAGCGCCATGATCAACATCGGGTGCCACATAAGTTTCAGGTGGGTGACAAACTTTGGTTGCACTTGCAGAAAGAGTGCCATACAAGACCCCATCGGAATCTTTGCTCAGTCCATTATGGGTCATACACCATCACCAAGGCTGTGGGTGATAATGATTTTGAGCTCAACATTCCTCCTTTCCTTGGCTTGCACCCAATGTTCAACATGGATATCCTTCGACCATNGTTTTTCATGCCCTTTGGTTTGACAAATTCTCCAACCACTTTCATGAGGATGATGGACGATATCCTGCGACCATTCACCAATACTTTTGTAGTGGTGGATATGGATGACATCCTCATTTACAACAAGACTTGGGCAGAACACTTGCAGCATATTCAACAGGTTTTTCACACCCTACGACAACATGAGCTCTATGCCAACTTGGAAAAATGCTCCTTCGGCATGGACATGGTGCATTACTTGGGATACATCATTGATCAACATGGCGTATATATGGATCAACCAAAATCCAAGTAATCTGTGACTGGCCAACCCTAACCACACTCACTGAGCTTCATAGATTCTTGGGCCTTGCCAATTTCTACCATAGGTTCGTGTTGGTATTCTCCCATATTGCATGGGCCCTCAGCCAAGTAACCAGGGGTGGTGGTGGTAAGGAGAAATTTGTGTGGGGTCATTCCCAACAACAAGTGTTCGGTGATTTGAAGCAACGCTTGTGCTCAACCCCAGTACTTTCACTACCGGACCTGCAACAACCCTTTGAGATTGAGACAGATGCTTCAAACTATGTTGTGGGCGTCATTCTCACTTAGCACGACCACCCCGTGGCCTGTCATAGTGAGACACTATCATATGTTGTTTGTAAGTACCCTACTTACAACAAAGAAATGTACTCCATTGTCAAGCCTGCCACCAATGGAGACATTACATTCTTTGGAAGGAGACAGTCATCCACATTGATCATAAGCCACTGCAGTCCATGCAAACACAAGGAAAATTTCAAAATGACTGCCATCAGAAGTGGTCCACGTACTTGCAGCAATTCCACCTCAACATCAAGTATAAAATGGGAAGCACCAACCATGTCACTAATTGCCTCAACAGACTTCCAGTTAGGACACTCACCATGGTGCTAGACTCTTGCGGCCATGAGACCTCTGGATGGCCCCAACTCCATGAGACAAACCCAAAATTATCCACCACCCACCAAATGTTGGGAGAAAACGCAATTGTCGCTAATTTCCATCTTTAGGATGGGTTGTTGTGTCGTATGGGCCATATATGCATTCCATCAAGAGAGCGAGCGAAGTTGATCTGGGAATCCCACTATAGTCAAGTGGAAGGACAATTCGGCGTCAAAAAGACAGTGGCAATGTTGCAGAAACATTTCTACTAACCGAAACTTTGACATGAGGTCAACAAGTATATCAGGTCCTGCACTGCCTACACAATTTCCAAACCGGCCACTAAGAAACAAGACTTGTACACCCCTCTGCCTACTCCTGACAGGCCATGTGAATCCATCTCAATGGACTACATGTCAGGCCTCCCGTCCACCAAGCGGGGAAATGACTATGTTTTTGTGGTTGTGGATCGTTTTTCTAAGATGGCGTTTCTGGCCACCTATAAGAAGAGCATCACAGCAGAGGCCATTGCCAAGCTCTTCTTTGAACGAGTCTGGGTACATTTTGGAATCCCATAAACCATTGTCTCAAATCGGGACAGTCGTTTTCTCATCACATTTTGGTCAAGCCTCTGGTCACTACTGGACACCAAGCTCACCAAATCCATAGCCTTAAGTGGGGTAATGACTGTGTTTTTGTGGTTGTGGATTACTTTTCTAAGATGGTGTTTCTGGCTTCCTA
The DNA here is from genome assembly GCA_032191745.1 of Picea mariana. Taxonomy (NCBI): domain Eukaryota; kingdom Viridiplantae; phylum Streptophyta; class Pinopsida; order Pinales; family Pinaceae; genus Picea; species Picea mariana. The sequence goes on along the minus strand of JASDQU011100652.1, from coordinate 45,770 downwards.
CAAGAAGAGCATCACAGCAGAGGCCACTACCAAGCTCTTCTTTGAACGAGTCTAGGTACATTTTGGAATCCCATAAACCATTGTCTCATATCGAGACAGTTTATTTCTCATCACATTCTGGTCAAGCCTCTAGTCACTGTTGGACACCAAGCTCACCAAATTGACAGCCTTCCACCCCCAGACAGATGGCCAAACTGAGGTCGTAAATAAAATGATCGTGCATATCCTGCACATGTATAATTTCAAACACCCTCGCACATGAGATGAGAGTCTCCCCTATGTTCAACATAGCTACAACTAAGCCTTGAATAGCTCAACCGACCACAGCCCCTTTCAGGTGGGGTTGGGATTCCAACCATTGGGTCCCATAGATGTTGCACTACCCCTTATGGTCACCTCGTGCGACTCATATCCTGCTCCAACTGAAGTTAACAAAGCCACTCGGTTCATTGAGAGGATCCAACACATCCTCCAATAGGTTCAGGATATCCTACAGAAGTCCAATGACAAGTACAAGCAGCGCCATGATAAACACTAGGTACCACATAAGTTTCAGGTGGACGACAAAGTTTTGTTGCACTTGCAGAAAGAGCACCTTACAAGGCCCCATCGGAAGCTTCGCCCACTTCGTTATGGGTCGTACACCATCACCAAGGTTGTGGGTGATAATACTTTTGAGCTCAACATTCCTCCTTTACTTGGCTTGCACCAAGTGTTCAACATGGATATCCTTCGCCCATATTTCCCACCATTATTGGACACCTCAGAGATAGTAAAACAACTAACACCAGCATAGCTCAACCCCAATTGCATACAACATGCATCCAGTGATAAGATTGTGGACAAATAGATCAAGGGCACTTGCCAACAAATGATCCATCTTTATTGAGTTGTCAAAGCAGGGCAGCTCCTGCACCAAGGCAAGTGGCTCACCCGGGGCCAAATTCAGCAGAAAATTCATCATCTGATGGGGAAACTCAACGCAATGGAGATCATTTCTTCCTAAGGGGGGAGGATTGATCCAGATGGATGTCGATGGCCTCCCACCTATTCCAACTAGCTCATTTTAGAAGTTTTCCAGTTTGGCAGTTTTTCTCTAGTTTTCGGGTCCCTGACTTGCGGGGTCGTTTTTAGGCCCTAAACAATGTTTTTTAGGGCTCACCGCAATCAAAATGATTTTTGATAGATAGCAGCAAAATGTGTAGTCCTCGGATAGACCTTTCCAATGGCCTATCGTTGCGCCTAAAACGAAGAACGTATGAAAAAGTTATGACCCCGAGAAGTTGATGTACTAACTTACCCAAATGGGGCCCACATGACTTTTGGCGCTTCATCTCCTAGGATTAGGTTTTTTGGATGTCTAGGGTTTTTTACATTCCTGTTTATTGTAAAAAGGCCATCAAAGCCTCATTGTAATCATCTTCGTGCGAATGAGCGCAGTCGTCACATCTCTTCTCAGAGATAAGACGCCACCATTCTAGCAAGCTTTTTTTCGCTGCATTTTACAATTTCAACTTATTTCCTTATTGAATATAAACCAGTTTTACTGTATATCTGTCATTCTGTGTTAAGCATCTTTTGATAATAATCTGTATTCATTTCGTTCTGCAAATATATTCTAGAGCAATGCATGTTTGATAGTGGTTGACATCCCATTATTAGAGTTTTCATTTGTAAATAAAAGTGGCAATGAATTTGTATGTGCTTAAAAATCAAGGTAGAGTCATGACATTGGTGCGTCAATTTCATTTTCCAAACCAATGTGATAGGTATTTTGTTGGAGATTGTCCATGCTTCCACAAGAAACACTTTCTCATGCAACATTGAATCATATGTGAAGACTACATATTTTGTTGCAAGAAGACCTAAATAATGGACATGGTCGTGATCCTAATTTTTGTTAATGGGAAAAAGGGAAAAGTATAATTGTTGTACATGACATGACTGTAATTGGGCATATTGTTGTAAGGACTATTAAAGGCATATATACCTCATTGATTGGTCCAAGTTGTAGTGCAAGTTGTAATCCCATGTTAGTTCTAAGCCTTGTTGTCCATGCAAGCATGTTGTAGTACAATGGCACATGTAATCACATGATGTGATTATCTTTCATAGGTAGAGAGGTTGTGGTATCAAGCTGTGGAATTGGAATTAAGGTCACTTCGATAGTTATAGGTGGTAGGTGTACCCATATGCTAAATTGATGTCAAATTGGAGATGATGAATTTTCAACTAAAATGAAGAAAGATTATGTTACTCTCAAAGCCTTCACATGTTGATAAACCATGTAGGTGATAATGTTTCTTAGATAAGTAGCTAGCTAGTGCAATGACTAACGAGTCACAATATCTAGGTAGATGGATCTCCTTCTTTATATGGACATCTACAATGAGTTTGTATAATTACAAAGTGGTCTGTATAAGTACAGAGGATTGCAGTAGAAACATCAAATATTTCGTATTTGTATCTTCTGTCAATTCCGTCGGCTTCCCAGACAAACGGATGAGCAAAATAACTCCTGCCGAGCGTCTTATTCGGCCATTCAGCGTTAAGACCATTTCCATGAAGAATGCAAGGCCGGAGCTTGGTTCGTAATTGAGCTGGAGAAATAAACTCTGTTCCATATAAGGATAATAATAATATAACAGCCCACGTAGAAGTAATGCGCAGATGATCCTCCTAAAATTTTTGGAGAAGCGAAGCAGAATGCCTATATAACATCACCATGAAAACAATATGATCCAGAGATCCCATTTTTTTCTTCTCTCACGCAAAGAGAATGATTGCACCATCAAGGAATACAATATTGTATTCCATTACAGGTAGACAGATCAATTTGCATTGAATGTGTTTAGGTGGGCACAGATCAACTTAAAAAAATACTACATTGTTCACTATAACTAACACACAATCCTCTGCCTTCACCATCGAATCTTTCTGGTCAGGATGCATCCCGCTGTGTTATTTGCCTTGGGGCTATTGATATGCCGGGGACTCGAACCCGCACGGTGTGAGAAGCATGATGAATCGAGCCCAGCGGCCCCTTCATCTAATGATCCATACGATCGGGGTTACTCTTTATCCCGGCACCGCCAACACAGAGCACGCGGCGAATACCCGCGTGCTTCTTACGATTTCTGCTCTAGGACTCTGGCAAGCACAGCATGCCCAGACCCGCGAACGATGAAAGATTTCCGCGTTGAACAATATCTTGGAAGATGGTACGAGATTGGCTCGACGGCACTCTACAAATTCCAGTACGAACGCGGTTTGATCTGCGATCATACAATCCACAGCCTCCTGATCCCTCGCAGTGCCGAACACGGGTCAGTCTTGTCCATCCTGGGGCGAGGATATCAGACCTTGACGCCAAACGAAGCCGAAGGCGTCTCGCATCTATCAGCCGCTGCCCAGGGCGTGTGTTCCAACGCGCGAACAATCTGCTCAATCCTGGCTCCCCACGGCTTATTACGCGAGGCCATCTCGCAGCTGTCCGAGACAATAGCCATCATCAGAAACGATAGCGTCATGAGACACCGTCATGAGATGACAAATCTGATCACGGATCTGAGAAATCTGCAATCTATGGCTAACAATGTCCAGAGCAACGTTGATAAATTGGCAAGACGCATAAGCCGCGTGCAGGCCTTGAACGCGAATATAAGCCAGGGCGCTGGTGACACGCAGCACAACATCGATGCCCTAATGGAGGAGTCGAGTTCTCTCGATATAAACATACGGAGTCTCAATCTTCACGTTTCTGAGAGCGCTGCGAATCTCAGGGCGGAGATAACGCAGCAAGCGAATTTTCTAAAACCCGAAAACGGTGAGCTCGCGTTGAGACTGGAGAGCTCAGTTCTGGCCGTGTGCGCCGAATTCGGCCATATTGAAACGTATTTGACAGGGATTGCCATGGCTTTAACAGGTGTTGCCGCGACTTCAAGAGCCTTGGCCGGACTGCCGACGAATGGCGGCACGGCACTGTCGCTGCCCCCGAGGGAAGTGCGGGGCGTGGCCGTGCAGAATCTGGACGCTCGAGGCAAGCTGGAATTGCACCAGTACGGTGCTCCGTCTCAGTACTGGGTTCTGGACGTGGAGAGGTCCGGCACTAGGTCAAGAAGATATGACGCCGTGTTGGTGTATTCCTGCATTGAGCACGGCCTTGATCGAGTCCTGCCCCTGGAGCATCTGTTTGTCTTGGCCAAGAACAGGACTCTGCCTCTTGCCACTGTCAGAAGGTTTCTTGAAACSGCCAGGAGCTATGGAATTTACTCAGAGTGCGATAATCCCTTCGTCGCSACCGTCCAACACGACTACTGTGGATGGCCATATACCTGAGCGCGGCAGCTTCAACAACGGTGGCTTTATTACTGATTACCATAATGTCATTTCAGCTCTTAATTAGTTTTATAGTTGTATAAAAGCATGCTCTCTAGATTTCGTTTCAGTTAATAACTGGAGCCCTTGCTGCTCTGCTCTGCTCTGCTTCTCTTCTGATTCAACCATTATATCCCTCGCCCTTTATTGTACAACTTCCTATTGATTTAACAATAAGAATATTCAGAAATTGTTACTGAAATCAATATTCAGAAATTGTTACTGAAATCGCACTGGGAAAGACTGGATTTGTGGTTGATTACAATATGTTTTCCTTCTAAAAATGCATAGTAATTTTGCAGTTAGGGTTAGGGTTTTGGATCCTATAGAATCCGAATCCGAAAGTATACACATTACTAGCTTTTCACCTGTGTGGTTATATGATCAAGAGCAACTCAACTTTCAAAGGCCATAACATATATCAACATGTACTATCCATTAGGATCATTGTCTATGTCAATGAAACCTTATTCAATCCCAAAAAAACTGGTTTAAGGTCCTTCATAGAAGTTTTGATTTGTTCCTTCCTAAATGGATTTCACTATCTATAATAATAATGATGGCCTTGCAATTCCACAACTTTGATTATTAACCTTAGAAAGTACCATAATTAATGACAAATTATATAGTTTTCTATTTCACTTCATAACTCTTCATTTTATGAGGTTTTTGGTCCTAAAATTGTTTACTAAAGGAGATAAGTAAAAAATACATAAACTTTCTCCGTAGAGTAACATTTTACCTTTCTTTGAAGTTATCTTTATTAAACCAACATTCCAATGTTCTTGTGGATTCCTTATGGTTGTTCTAGTCTTCTTCTAAACAAACATATATTTTTGCTAACTCTACATGAGAAATTGATGCTAAGCCTCCTATGGAATGTAAGACTTTGTCATGACCATTTTTCGATGAAAGATATATCGTAATATAACAATTGATATAACATAGAATAATAAGAACAAAATATAGAGAAAACCCTTAAGACAAAGCAACATCGTTAATTACTCCTTACGGGAGAAATCACTTCACAAGTTATGCTTTTAACCATACAAATGCAACCATACCCCATACAGTGATATGTATGTGTATATATATACTCTCTCATGATTATTCTTTTAAGGCCCTTCATAAAAGTTTTGATTTTTTCCTTCCTAAGTGAATTTTACTATCTATAATAACAATGACCTTGCAATTCCACAACTTTGATTATTAACCATAAAAAGTACCATAATTAATGACAAATTATATAGTTTCCCATTTCACTTCATAACTCTTCATTTTATGAGGTTTTTGGTCATAAAAGCGTTTACTAAAGGAGATAGTAAAAAATACATAAACTCTCTCCCTAGAGTAACACTTTACCTTTCTTGGAAGTTATCTTTATTAAACCAACCTTCCAATGTTCTTGTCAATCCCTTATGGTTGTTCTAGTCTTCTTCTAAACAAACATATCTTTTTGCTAGCTCTACATGAGAAATTGATGCTAAGCCTCCTATGGAATGTAAGACTTTTTCATGACTATTTGTTGATGGAAGATATATTGTAATATAACAAATGATATAACACAGAATAATAAGAACAAAATATAGAGAATACCCTTAAGACAATGTAACACAGTTAATTACTCCTTATGGGAGAAATCACTTCACAAGTTATGCTTCTAACAATACAAATGCAACCATACCCCATATAGTGATATGTATGTGTATATATACTTTCTCATGATTATTCTTAGTGCCTCATTATTATATTCCATAAATTATTACTCACTAACTACCTAGCGGGCCTTATTCAATGAGTGTGGCCACATTGCATTAACTAATAAGTTCACACAATTGGACATGTGATGTACTCTTTGTAGGAAAACTTAGTCTTGCCCTAGAGTAAAGGGGACTGATCCAGGTGGATATTGGTGGTCACCCACCTATTCCAAATGGCTCTTCGTGTCTGTTTTTGTTCAGCACATCTTTTTGTACTACTTTATAATTGTGAGTTCTACACTTCTAGGGCTGTCTAAAGCCTCAGACATTCTCCAGGTGGATACGGGTGGCATCTTGCCTAATCCAACTGGCTTATTTTGTATGTTTTCATGTCAACACATCTTGTTGTACTTTCAGGGTTGTTTTGGGGCCCTAAACGTTGTTTTTTTGGCTCTTCATAGTCAAAATGTAGACAAAGTTAAAGTCTAATGACGGAATGTGTAGTTCTCTGAAAGACTTTTCCAACGGGCTATCACGCGCCTAAAACGAAGGCCGTATGCAAAATTTACGACCCTAGGAAGTTGAGGTACCAAATTACACCAACTTACCCATAGGGCCCACATGACTTTTGGCGTTTCACCTTCTAGGGTTAGGTTTTTGGATGTCTAGGGTCTTGGAATTCATGAGTAATATGAAAAGGGCCTATAGAGCCTCATTGTAATCCATTCTGCTCAGACGAATGCGTGTAGCAGGCACGTCTCTTCTCAGAGATAGCCACCACCATTCGAGCAAGTTTCAGTTCTGTAGTTTTACAGTTTCAACCTATTTCATTATTTAATAGAAGATATTGTTCATTGGATATTTGTGTTATTCTTCCTATCTCTGTGTTTATTGTATTCAATCTGTTAATTAGTTCATTCCACTCCTAAATCTGGATCAGTGGTATAAGAGCGGTCTGCTCTTCATTTATTTTTCTTTGTGCATGTCCCCGACAAGGTCTGGGTATAAGAAGTTGGGACTCGAACCAATCGAGCCATTACCATATCGACCATGCTGAGCCAGACAACAACCCATGGGTGACGAAAAGAAAGATGATGGAGCAGGAGATCCTATTAAAATGTTGCTTGAGGAAGCCGTGGCGCGACAAAGGAACGAAATGATGGACAACTACGCACAGATCCTTCGACGGTTTCCCACGGGAGAAGCATCTTCATTAAGCGGCCATGAAACCCCCTTCAAGGTACAGGTAAATTTGTATATTCTGTTATTTAAAGGACTGATAGATGCGGATGTTGTAAATAAATGGTTGAATCTGCTCGAAGGATATTTTTCAGTCCACAATTTTTCTGATAGGGAAAAGATCACTTTTTCACTCCTCAAGATCGTTCCCCATGTTAAAGACTGGTGGGATACTTACTCTGAGCAAATGGTCGTGGAGGAATCTGCAATTTTGTGGTGGCACCTACATGGGATTCCTTCCGGGATGCCATTAAAAAACAATACTACCCTGTTGGAAGCTACGAGGACTAGTACACCAGATGGACCACCCTACGTCAAGAAAGGGACCAGACAGTACCAGACTTCACCAATATTTTCCATACCCTACGCACCAAATTGAGTATCAAATATTATGAGTGTCATATGGTGCTCAAATATTGCGGTTGTTTGCATAGATACATTCAAACGGAAATGGAGTTCCTAGATATCACCTCATTGGGCACGAATTATAGATA
>JASDQU011100652.1:0-11389 GCA_032191745.1 Picea mariana | reverse complement strand
ACTTCGAGACTTTGGGACTTTCAAAATTCCTCTCCCCTACGCTCATCCAAAGGCTTAAACTTCATGCATGTATTTATGAATCCAACCACTATTGATCCTTGGTTCTCAGATCCAACAAATCAGATCCGTACTTCTCTTCTTGAGCTTTCTGATCTCTCTGAGTCAGAAGGTTTTCTCGACCTTTTCTCCTCTTGCGAGTCTGTCTCTTGGATATCGTCTGCACTTCTAGAACCCGCTATATCTTCTGAGCTTTCTCGTCTTATGCACTCTCAAGGTTTGGTTTGATGTCGTTCTTTCCACAAGCACATTCTTCCTGTAAACATGCCAACAATTTCCTCTTTTGGCATTAATGGCAACCCTGAAAGGTTGTACTATTCTGCTTACACCTCCAACTGTAGCATCCAGACAACACCTTTTTATCCCCCTTTGACATCAATTTCAAAGAGAACAGAGAGTGACGCTGTGCTCCCCATGATCATATATACTATGATCACTCTCCCCTTGATCAGATCAACTATTTAACTTGGTAACAAGGTCACCCCCAACTTCTGGCATAGATACTCAAACTGAGCCTTTGCAAGTGGTTTAGTGAAGATATCAACAATTTGATCTTGGGATGGAATGTAATGCAAAGAAACAATAGTGTTGGTTACATGTTCCCTCAAGAAGTGATACTTGATGGGTATATGCTTGGTCTTGGAGTGAAATACAGGATTCTTTGACACACTAATGGCACTAGTATTATCACAATGAATTGGGATCAGTGCACTATACTTTACCTCCAATTCTGCAAGTGTTTGAATCATCCATAATACTTGAGTACAAAAAGTGGCAGCTGCAATGTATTCGGCTTTTGTAGTTGATAAGGAAATGGAACCTTGCTTCTTGCTCAACCATGCTATAAGAGAATCTCCTAAGAAGAATGCACCACCACTTGTGATTTTCCTTTCATCCACGCAGTTAGCCCAATCAACATATGAATAGACTAATAGTTGAAAATTATGATTCCTAGGATACCATAGGGCATAGTTCATTGTTCCTTTCAAGTATCTGAATATTCTTTTGACAGCTAACAAAGGACTTTGTTTAGGTTCAGCCTGATACCTTCCTACCATTCCAACAACATGCATTATGTCTGGACATGGTGTTTTGATGTAAAATAGGTTTCCTATAATAGACCTATAGGAACTCTAATCAACATCAAGTGAGTCATCATCCTTGCTTAAGTTGCATCCAGTGACCATAGGTGTGCTCATAGGTGTAGAATATTCCATTTGAAACCTTTTCAACATTTATCTTAGATATTTCTCCTCAGAAATAAATAATCCTTCAGACCTCTAAGTAATTTCCAGACCAAGAAAAAATGGCAGTTCCCCTATCATAGACATTTCAAATTCAGACTGCATGGCAGAGGAAAACCATTGTACTGACAAAGAATTATTGCTTCCAAAGATGATGTCATCTACACAGACCATCACAATGAGAAAATCATTACCCTTTGTTTTGATATATAGATTGTTGTCAATTGTTCCTCTCTTGAACCCTTTGTCTTGAAGATACTTATCCAGTGTGTAATACTAGACACGAGGATATTGTTTCAACCCATATAAGGCTTTCTTCAGCTTGCAGACAAAGTCATGGTTATATGACAGTTGGAAACCCTCAGTTTTTTCCATATAGACTTCTTCTTTTAGATCTCCATTTAGAAAAGCTAATTTGACATCCATTTGAAATACTTTAAAATGTTTGTGACAAGCATAGGCAAGAAACATTCTAATAGCTTCTAATCTTTCTACGGGCACAAACGTTTCATCAAATTCCAGTCCTTCTATTTGAGCATATCCTTTGCAGACCAATCTAGCCTTATTTCTTACAATATTCCCTTGCTCATTCATCTTATTTTTGTAGACCCATATGGATCCTATTACATTTTTATTTGTTTGCCTAGGAACGAGTTCCCAAGTGTCATACTTTTCAATCTGGTCTAGTTCCTCATTCATTGATTTTAACCAATTTACATCTTCATTGGMTTCATTGAAGTTCTTGGGTTCCACCATGGATATGAAGGCTATGTGTGATTGCTTGGTGTCTTTGATTATCCTYYTCCTGGTTTGTACACCTTTGTCTTTCKCACCAATTATTTGACTTTAAGGATGATTATTTTGAGTAATTATGGAGGAAGGATTTGATGTTGATTGTTGTCCYGACTYTTCTTGTCTGGGTGTCTCTTCTCCACCYRATTCATCATAYTCTTGTGACTCTGGGATTTGTTGTTCTTCATTTTCATTATTCTTGTCATATTTTTCATCTGGCTTAGTGCTTATTCTCTGTTGATATTTTATAGGAGCTTCTTCATCAATTYGAACATYAATASAGTCTACTAATTTAYGCATTCTTTTGTTAAAGCATYTGTAACCTTTACYRTTYRTTKCATATCCTAAGAAGATACCTTCATCAGCTCTACTATCAAATTTTCCTATATGATCATCATTATTTTTGATGTAGAATTTACTTCCAAATACTTTGAAGTGCTTGATGGATGCAGGTCGACCAAACCACAACTCATGTGGAGTTTTATCACTGTTCTGCCTTAGATGTACTTTGTTCAGAATATGAACAGTTGTGTGAACAACCTCCACCCAAAATGTTTGTGAAATGTCCCTTTCATTCAACATGGCCCTTTCCATATGCTGAACTAATCTATTTTTGCGTTCTACAACTCCATTTTGTTGAGGAGTACCTGGAATAGTATATTATCTATTAATTCCATGTCTATCACATAATTCTTTGAAATATCTTGACAAAAATTCTCCTCCTCTGTCTGAGTGAATTGCCTTTAACTTTCTTCCCATCTGATTCTCATTTAATGCCTTAAATGTTTTGAACTTCTCAAATGCAACAGATTTTTCTCTCAAAAAGGAAACCCACGTACGTTTGGAGAAGTCATCAATGGCCAACATAAAGTAATGTTCTCCTCCAGTTCCTTTTTTTTATGATGGTCCGCACAGATCCATATGAACAATTTGAAGTGATGTCTCTGAAGATGTGAAACCCTTCGATTTGAATTAGGCACGAGTCAACTTCCCCATTTTGTAGGACTCACATACAGAGTTATTAGGCTTAGATATTTTTGGAAGGTATTTCACAGCACCTTCATTATTCAGTTTGACAATATGATCAAAATTTAGGTGTCCAAGCCTTTTGTGCCATAACCAACTTTCATCAATTTTTCTTAAATCACATTTCTCCTTATCTTCCTTCAAGACATATACATTGTTTTCGGTTCTAACCCCCTTTGCAAGAAACTCTCATGTGTTTATTGTCTTTATTTTACAATTCTTGGCAGTTAAAGTGACTTCATATCCTCTATCACGTATCTGACTGACACTGAGAAGATTATGCTTTAAACCATCAACAAATAATACATCTTGATCTTTATTTCTTCCATTACTTAATATTACTAGACCTTTACCTCTGATCTTTCCTAGATCATCATTTCCAAAGATCACACTTCCTGATTTATTTTCCTTGAGTGATAGGAACTTACTTTTTTCACCTGTCATATGACCGGAGCATATGTTGTCAATATACCAGGAGTATTTTTGTCTTTGAGCTGAAAACACCAATCCACACATGTTATTTTCATTCTTCTTCCAAACCTTGATGTTTTCAGCTCTATGATTTGAATCTGGCTTATAGTTCTTTAAGAAACAGTCTGCATCTTTATGTCCATAATTATGGAAGATCTAACATCCTGGTTCATTGAACAAAGGATCATAATGATTGTTATTCTTAGTCTATGTCTTTTTCCCAACCATCACATGATTTGCATTCTGTGGTTGTTTGTAACTTGGTTGTCTTATTCTTTTTTGAGGCGGGTATTTATTCATTGGCTGTCTTGATTGCTCATGTCTAAATATTAGAGAACAATTTACATCTTTATGGCCAAAGTTTGAGCAGTAAAAACAATATCCATAGAAAAAATCTTTGTACCTGGAAAATGGTTGTCTTCTTTGAGAAAATCGATTTCTTCCATGCTAATGATTTTCTTGAGTAGATAGTGTATTATTTCTTTGTTCTTCATATTCAGTTCTGGTAGCTTTTCATTCACTCCTCCTTGGCGGTTGATTATCTTCCTTTTTTTCTGCAGGTTTGTTGTTGTCAGTAGTTGTAGATTTGACAAACTTGATGGATTCTTTGTTGCTTGGTTGATCACTACTTGATCCCTCTTCATAATCCAAACCACTTTTCAACTTTGAATTCCTTTATTGATTGAGAATGAAGACTAATCCTTCAAAGGCTTTAATACTTGTCAGATTCTGATGATATAAGGCCTGAAATTTCTCTATATCTTTTCTGACGGTCACTACTTCAGCTTCCAATTTTTCACCTTTTGTTTCGGCTTCCTTCAATTGATGTTTGAGGATGTCTTCAATATTCTTAGCTTAGTCAAACTTAACCTTCAACATATTAATTTCTTCAAATGATTCCTTTCATGTTTTCTCATACCTCAGCAGTAACTGTTTTTGTTTTCTTTTCTTTTCTCCAAGTCTATCAATCTCTTCCATGGCATTGACAAGTTCTCCTTCAAGATCTACTTCTGCTTCATAGTCAATGAACTCACTTTGTGTATCTTCAGTGTTTAGATCTTCTAAATATATTAGCATGATATCATTTATTTTATCTTCAATAGAAGAGTCATTGATTTCATCATCTGAGGGATCATCATCATTGTTTACACAAAGGATTTTATTCTTAAAATTATTCTCTTTATAGAACTTTTTGTGTTTGTGCTTCTCTTCATCATCATATGTCTGATCCTTTCTTTTGTGAGGAAAATTAGATGCAAAATGACCTATATTACCACAGTTGAAACATTTGAAGGGAAGTTTACTTTTGTATTTGCCTGATCCTTTCTTCAGTCTTCTCACAAAATTTTCTTCAATCTCATCTATATCGGAGTCTGTGTTTTTCTCTACTTTAAAATATGCCTCTCTTGTAGTGGATTTACCTTTGGTGATTCTCATTTCATAAGCAATTAGGGTTCCAAGAAGTTGATCTAGTGTTAATGTTTTGAGATCAACTATTTCCTCTATAGCAGATACCTTTGAGTTAAATCTATCAGGAAGATATCTTAATATTTTCTGGATTAGAAAAGAATCAGCTATTGTTTCACCTAGGCCTTTCATAGTGTTGAAAATTTCTTCTATACGTAATAAGTACTTATTGATAGTTTCGTCTTCATCCATATTTAACTACTCAAACTTCAGTTTGTGAGTCTGAAGTTTTGCATCTTTCACTTTTTCATCACCTTCATAAATACTTATCAACTTGTCCCACCTAACTTTTGTGGAATCACAGTGCATGACTTTGACAAACTCTGCTTCTGCAAGCCCACTCAGAATAACATTCATAGCTTTAGCATTGAATCTGAATTCTATCTTGTCATCCTTATTAGCTAGTACAATTGGCTTTACAAAACCAGTCTCTACCACATCCCAGACATCTGCACCTAAAGCCATTATGTAGGTTCTCATACTAACTTTCCAGAAGGCAAAATTTGTTCCATTGAACAGGGGGGCCTTATTGGTTGAAGTTCCTTCATGACTTTTCATGTTTAATCTTACCGATCTACCTTTAAATAAAAGGAACCTGATCTGAAACCAATTGTTGGAAATATAACTGAGAGGGGGGGTGAATCAATGATAATATAAGCTTGAAACTTTTTGTTCTTTTCTAAATCTTTCTAAATTATTATTTAATGTGTTAATGATAACTTAACATGAATAGATAAACAGTCTTTGGTCCATCACAAGGAATACACAGAGACATAGACTTCTCATGAGGAAATCCATAAATGGAGAAAACCTCTTCTTCTTAGGATGTCAATCAAGCCCCAACTTTCATGTACATCATAGTCTTTGAGATCCAACTCAAATATGAAGCTACAACCTCTGATATCAAGCTACAACTTGCAGATAGCACCAACTCTCATATTTCTCTATCACCAACTAGATGGAAGCACCAACTCCCAGGTTTCTCTAGCACCCACTAGAAGGAAGCACCAACTCCCAGAATATCTTCTAGCACCAACTAGAATTTAGAGGACTGCAATCCTCCCTAGAACCACCCTACCACCCTAATTGAATCTTACAAAACTTTACTTACTTGCTCTGTATCTTCCATCTTCCATTCTTTGTTCCATTTCTATCCCCTATTCATTCTCCTACTGTGCACATCGATACACTATTCTACTTCTCTTTCTTCTCTTTATACTTTGTGTTGCCTCTGCATGTTATACACTGCATCTCTGATCTCCTCTTCAGGTACTACTCTACCTCTCTACCTACCCACATGCATCACTATTGAAGTAACACACATTGTTCTTTGTTCTGCATTTCATTCTCACGTCGAGTACTCTGCTCGATCATCATAGAAACTCTTCATCTTATCTGGTGGTTATGCAGTATCTGTTCATCATCAATGGAAGTTATCCAAAGATTATTTGGCTTCTCTGGCTGTCGAAACTCTTCGTCTTCTCTGTTAGTTACAACCATTCAATTATGGTTTCTTTGTCTTCTAAGACCCTACCTTCACGTGACCACCAAACGTTTATTCAAAAGGCACTTTGTGTTCTTGGTCTATCAAGCACTAGCTCCCTTTATTTCAATATGACCTTGGGCGATGAACTTCACATGACCATGAGATTGCAGGCGCGAGCTCTCTTCTCGTTAGCCCCCTATCGCATGTGACCTTGGGCTACATCTTTTCATAAGCGAACGATTGCGGGCACGTCAAACAGTGGTTTTGGAATTAACTGGTTTTCTCCCCACAATCTACCTCCAGATGCCATGTACCCTTTCTCTGATACCGTGGTTTCAATTGCGGCCTGCCCTCAGAAAATTAACTTGTGAGCAACTTCTGATCCCGCAATCATGCGTGATTGTCAATCTCTCAGTCTTTGATAGATTCCCTTGATCAACAAATCATATCTTTTGTCTTTTCCAGCCTTCTTTTCTCCATCCACATGCGATCCTTAGTCTCAACGACCAAGTGACATGTGGCCCTTCAAACCAATGAACAAGATCGATTTTGCCTTTCGGGCTTCAGGAGTCTTGATTCTCAAGCTCTGCTTGCTCCTGGAGAATTTCACCTAGAGTCCACGATCCAATGATGCATGTCCCTTTTGGATCGATGGTCACAATCCCTTCGGGTATTCGAGGTTCGAAAATCTCAACTTTCCAACCTTTCAACCTTCCTTTTCTTTTTAATGGAGCTGACAATCCACTGACGCGTGTCCCCTTTTGTATTGACGGTCGAGATATCCTTCGGGTCTCCGGACTTCAAAGATTTCAAGTCTCAACTTCTCATTTCTTTTGACTGTATATATTCCGAAATGGAAGATCTGCTGACATTTGTCCTCCTCGAATCAACGGTCACAATCCCTTCAGGTATTCAAGGTTCGACAATCTCAACTTTCCAACCTTTCCTCCTTCCTTTTCTTTTATCCGTAGTTAGCGATCGACTGACGCGTGTCTCTCAGAATCAGACAGTTGAGATTGACTTTGGATTTTCGGGGTTCCGGAATCTCAACTCTCAACTTTCTTTGATCACTTTTCCAGAGTATCTTTCCCCGAGCTGCACAGATTTCTACCACGCATCCTTCTAGCAATCGACGGCCTGGATCTTCTTCGGGTATTCAATGTTCGGGACTTCGGGACTTTAGGCTAATCGTTGGTGGTAAAACTCCTAGAGTGACATCACTTACTTACGTCACTTGATGATGTGTCATGAGCCTAGTAGTTGCCACGTGTCACTCGGATTTGTGAGTTGCGCATACCTGAAATGTCGAATCAACTTGACACTT
This sequence comes from Picea mariana, assembly GCA_032191745.1. Classification (NCBI taxonomy): domain Eukaryota; kingdom Viridiplantae; phylum Streptophyta; class Pinopsida; order Pinales; family Pinaceae; genus Picea; species Picea mariana. The sequence continues at coordinate 3,522 of JASDQU011100652.1, read as the reverse complement.
GTCATTGTCTGATTGTGCCATGTAGGCTTGCTGACACGGTTCCTCATTCACTTCAGAACTTCAGCCTTTGGGACTTTGGGTATTTCGACTTTTCAAGTTGCCAATTCTTTCGAAGTGAGAATCCTCGAACAACAACCTCCTCGTAACTTTTAGACCTGAACTAAATGTTGTTCATCGATCATGTTCTTAGATTGATGACTCGATATTTCTGTGATGTTTCTTTTCTAGCTTATCATGTCCTTCCACTTTAGAATGATTTGACGACTGACATTTACTTCGGCTCTCCGGACTTTGGGGATTTCAGATCTCAAACTAAAAATTATTGAAGTGATTTGCTCCGGAGTTGTGGATCGTGTGCCACCTGTCAGTATTGACGATGGATGGTCCATGCTTACTTCGGGACTTTGACAAGTCCGCTCTCCTATGCTCATCCAAAGGCTTAACCTTCGTGCATGTATTTATGAATCCAATGACTGTTGATCCTCGGCGCTCAGATCCAACGGATTAGATCTGTACTTCTCCTCTTGAGCTTTCTGATCTCTCTAACTTAGAAGTTTTTATCGACCTTTTCTCCTCCTGTGAGTCTTTCTCTTGGATCTCGTCTGCACTTCTGGAACCCTCTATCTCTTCTGAGCTTTCTCGTCTTCTGCACTCTTGAGGTTTGGTTCACTGTTGTTCTTGTCATCAATGAAAAGCACATTATTCTTGTAAACATGCCAATAAGTGTTTCACGTTGAATGTAATGCAAGTGGTTCATCAATTGGAGTAGTTTTGAGCCAAGAAGGAAGGCCAATTACATTCTTCAGCAACAAATTTAATGATGCTAAAAATAAATACTTTGTTTATGATTACGAATTTTATGTGATTGTACAATCTTTAAAGAAATGGCGACATTACTTGCTACTAAAGGAGTTTATCTTATTTATTGATCATAAGGCATTGCAGTACATCAATAGTCAAGGTAATTTAAATAAAAAAAATTCCAAATGGGTAGAATTTTTTCAAGGTTACTCGTTTGTTTTGAAGCATAGGTTTGGAAAGTCAAATAAAGTTGCAGATGCACTAAGCCGAAGAATAATTCTATTGAATACATTGTTAGTTGAAGTTGTTAGCATGAAATGTATGAAGGAGTTGTATGTAGAGGACACATATTTTGTAGAGGCTTGGAAAGTATGCAAAGCGCCTTGGAGCATTGACAAAACACCATATTTGGATTTCCACATCCCAAAAGTATTCTTGTTTAAGAACCAAATTTTGTGCATTCCACGGAGCTCATTATGGTTGAATATTATTAGAGAAATGCATAGCGAATGTTTTGGTGGACATTTTGGTGTTGATAAGACCACATTGTTAGTCAATGAAAGATACTTTTGGCATAGCACTAACAAGGACGTGAAAATTTTTGTTGAGTGCTATAGAATTTGCCAACTAGCAAAAGGAAAGAGTCAAAACACAAGTTTATATACACCATTCTTAGTACCTGAAAGACCATGGGAAGATATAAGTATGGACTTTGTTTTGGGACTTCCTAGAACACAGAGAGGTGATGATTCTATGATGGTTGTAGTGGGAAAGTTTTCAGACATGGAACATTTCATACCATGCAAGAAGACCATTGATGCTACTAAAGTTGTTTTTTTATTTTTTAGAGAGATTGTATGGTTACATAGACTTCCAATAAGTATCACTTCTGACAGAGATACGAGATTTCTTGGACACTTTTGGAGGATAATTTGGAAGAATATGGGTTCCCAGTTGATGTACAGTTCTACATATCATCCACAAACAAATGGACATACTGAGGTTGTTAACTAGAGTCTTAAGAATTTGTTGAGGAGTCTGAGTGGACAGAAGCTAAGACAATGGTATTTGGTCTTGGCCCAGGTTGAATTTGCTTACAATGATTCCATCAATAGATCTGTGGGAAAGAGTCCATTTTAGATTTTTTATGGAAGATCACTGAAAGGAGTTTTTGATTTGGTTAAGTTGTCAAATATGGAGGACAAAAGGAGTGCTAATGCAAGTGAGTTTGCATAAAGCATACATGAAATGAATGAGTAGGTTAAGACAAAGCTACAATAGAGCAATATCAAATATAAACATGGAGCATATTTTGCGAAGAAGACAAAAGGTTTTTGAAGAACGAGAGTTGGAAATGGCACACATGAGGAAATAAATATTTCCCAAGGGTATGTATAGTAAACTAAATTACAAGAAAATTGGACCATGTCAAATTTTGAGAAAAAATTATGATAATGCATATAAACTAGAGTTGTCGGAAGATTTTGACATTTCTCCAATATTCAATGTGGATGAATTGTATGAGTTTCATAAGGGAGTAGAGCATGATTAATAAAGTACCTTGTTTGAATGCAAGAGACAACTACATGTTAAACAAACCGAATAATTAGATCAAGTCTTGGCGAAGAGGGTTGGCAAGAGGAACCAGAATAAGGAATATTGCAAATATTTAGTTAAGTGGAGAAACATGGGTTTCAAAGATGCATCATGGGTTTTTGAAAATGAGCTAGCATGCCTACGGGGATATTCATCCTCTGTAGAATAATCAATTGCATCCACATGAGTTGGAGCTCATGTTTTTCTTACCGAGGATGTCTGATGTTGGAGCATCTTTGGCTTCACACAATCTACATCAACAAAAAAAAATATTTCAATTTCAAGTTAATAAATTGTAAGGTGAGATAAGTGCTACAACTCCCATTGTTGCAACATTTGTCATTGTAACACCTATTATTGTAACATTGTTGTTGTAACATAGTGTTGTAACACGTTGTTTTCACATGATACTGTAACATATTATTGTAGCAAATTGTTGTAACATATTTCTGCAAGACCCGTACTGTAACACCATTGCTACAACACCCATGTCGAAATGTTATTTGTTGCAACACCATGTTGCAGTTCCAGTTGTTGCAACATCATGTTGAAATGATAATTGTTGCGACACCGAGCTGAAAATTCTTGTTGTTGCAACTCCTGTTAATGCAACACCAGTGAAGTGTTACGACTCTGGGGGTGTGTGACTTCCGTTATAGTGTTGTGAGTTATGTTGTGGCATACTCCACATGTCTTGGGGGAATTTTGTGGAATTTGGTGGACAAATTAAAGAGGAAGTCAGTTGGATAGAAAATTGTTGAGAAGTTTTACCATTGTAATCTCCTAGCTTCCAACTCATAATTGGTAGGGAAGAAAAAGTAAGAAAAGGTTAAGAAGTTGGGGGGAAGAAGAAAATTGTTCAGATTCCATGAAAGGGGGACAACAAAGGAAAATGAAAAGGAGAGTTTTTCATTTCATTTCACATGGAAAAGAATAGGAAGAGAGGAAATAGAAGGGGGACGTCTGCATAAACAATAAAACAAAGGAAGGAACATCGATTTTAGTGGGATAGTGTAGAAAAATGAGAAGGATTTCCATTCATGGAGTCTAAATGAGTATTGTGACATATTTGGTTGATAATGTAATGAGACTGTGGAAGACAATTTTTTATCTTGTTAATAAATA
>JASDQU011100651.1:8177-18247 GCA_032191745.1 Picea mariana | reverse complement strand
TTTGCAAATTTTGAAAGAAAGAATGTCAGCATGGTGTTGGTGGATAGAATCACAAAGTATACCCATTTTTTCTCACTGTGTCATCCTTTTAAAGCAAGTACGATATCAATAACAATAATAAAAATAGATCAGAAGATACATGGAAACCCCAAGATTATTGTAAGTGACAAAGATCGAATTTTCACTAGTAATTTTTGGATGGACTTGTTTTCTTGTTTGGGCATTCAAATAGCTCATAGATCTTATTACCATCCCCGATAAAATGGGAAAATAGATATTTTGAATAAATGTGTAGAAGTTGATCTCCATTTATTTTCATATGATAAACAACCACAATGAATCAACTGGTTACAATATTTGGTAGAATAGTGGTACAACATTTCCTTCCATACTTCATCCAAAATGTCCTCATTTATGGCACTCTATGAGTATAATCCTCCATCCATCACATCACCCTTGAGAGTGAAACCTAAGATTGAAGCAGTGAAGGAATTGTTAGAATGTGCTCATTTTACCATAGACAATATCATTATTGTCACCCAACCATAGGCTGAAGCCACCCTCTGAGCACCTTAACCTTGACAAAGAATCATTCTGGAAGCAAACCCTAGGCTAGATAGCCAAACAAAGGGTAGCGCACCTTCTCCAAGGATAGCACACCAAACAAGAGATTATCAGATAGTTCAAACCATAACTAAGAGATGGTCCAAGCCAAAATGAAATCTTCTAGCTGCAGTAGCTACAACGACAGCTCTCCTCCAAACTTGTGCACAAAACTTCCCAACTCTAGTGTGCACAAGTGTGCTCTACAGTTCTGAGAATGCATGCCGGAATGAAGAATGGCCTCCTGTATTTATACTAAATATGGCAAACTGTCTGGGCCGACTTCTCATTTTGGGTACTAATTCTTTAGTATATATTATTTCCTTTATCCTACTTCTTCTATTGGAGACTAATAACCTAATACAAGTCACTCCCTTGAGCCAACTTGTCTTCTAGGGTTATTAATCAATCAATTAGGGTTTCTTCTTGCTTCCCGAAATATTCTATTCTCATCAGGTTTACACATGGAGGTAAATACCTCACACAACTACCATAATATCAACACTCCCTCCTAGCTAGGGAGGTATCGAAGGTAATGGTCTTGAGCACAAACATACCATTTACCCGGTATCATCAACATAGTCATATAGACTATCTTATGATTAGTTCATGAGAACCATCATCACTATCAATGTCATCAACTGCATCATCTCTCGAAACAATACTCCATCTGAGTAATCAGACATGATGTTGGATAATTCACTCACTCCATAGAGTGACACAAGAACCATTCTTTTAATACAAACATCTATCCTAGAAGAATAAATGTCCTGGACCATTTTTTCGTCTCGTAAATCTCTGTCCATTGATCATCCATATAGCTAATAATCATTTCCAACACTGTTGATAGTCTTCAAGGCAATCACAATAATATCATTCAATAGAACACAATTATTTCTATTCATAGTAGTACACAAATACAATCCAGTGGTACACTACCACACCAAGTAGCACATAGATACGTGATTTGTGACATATAGTCACAATCAGTGGAACATATCCACCACAGTAGCATACATCTATTGTCAGAGACATACTGTCTCCATAGCAATAATCTGATATCAACCTGCACAGAAAACATTGTTATGATATAAACTAAATCATCTCGGCCATTCTTCCACTCACATATGTGAGATCTGGAAGAGCATCTTCTTTCAAAAGGTAAAACATCAATGATGAGATATATGGACTATTCTTCTCAAACAAGGAAGAATAATTGTCTTGATTTCTGAGCCTGGACCATTCCCCACCCTAAGCCATTCCTTCAGCACTAAAAAAAGTGCAACCTGGAGAGAATGAGTCTACCCTAGGGAATGTATGTGTCTGATTGTTGAACCTGGACCATTCACCTATCTGGGCCATTCCTCCAGAACTAAACAAAGTGAAACCTGGAGAGAATGAATCTACCCTAGGGAATGCCTGTCTGAACCATTTCCAAAGGAAATCATTGTCCTGCACCAACCTCCAAAATGGACCATTCTTTGAAATTTCTCACAACTGTAAGCTTCGAAAAAATTATTGTCTGGCGAGGAAGACCAGTCTTCTTGAGTGACCCTCAAGAAGAGAGACTATCCTAGACCATTCCCCATGTTAACCACAATGGGAAATCATTGTCCATGGTACATCAACAATCCATTGAACCATTTTCATTACGAAAATGACCGTTCAATCTAGACCATTTTCCAAACTGGAAAATGTTTGTCCATCAGAAATMTCAAACCACTTTYYGAACTGGAAAGGAACTGCTCATTGTTATTGGATAAATCAGTCAATKCGGATATAAACTAATCTCCCTAGATYCACATGGATCTAKAACAAAACARGATAGGACATGAYRCTTTCCCTAAGTTACAATCATTGAATTTACTAMCAAAGAAGGAATGGATGACATACCTTTAGATATARCTTCCTTATATCTTTGTTGTCCCTGCTTCGCTCTGGTGCTCTTGTGAGATCAATTCTGCAATGACACAAACCAACCAAAGTGAAAGTAACAATAGTAGATTTAATGAAAACCTAAACATGTGATCAAGGAGTCATGTAATAAAATGATAATGATTTTATGGGAAAGAAACATGTCACTTTATTATATTAAGTAAAAGTGGAAGAAAGATACAACCAGATGCATTGATGTCGTCGGGTTCCCTCCAACAGTTCCTTGCTTCCCACACACTTCTTGCTCCAAGGATTATGGGACCATAGATCTGATAGCTACTCACAATCTATCTTGACAAAGAAAATCTCAAAGCCAATATACAAGCTCCAAAAACTCCAAGCTACAAAACTCAATAACAAGCCAATCTCAAAAGCTAACTTTCTCCATGAGAGCTCCTCTCCTTTTATAAGCTGAAGAGGATAAGGTGAGGAGGTTAGGATGATCCCACTAAATCATGAAAGCAAGTAAGATCCAAACCATTCGGAGGCCACCTCACCTTAGAAGTTTCTCCTTCTAGAAGCATCGAGAAGACGCTCGTTTTTCCCACATACATGAATTTCCGCACCCTAGCTATAGTGCAGCCTGTGGAAACCAGGAATTTCCTCACCCTGGCTATAGTGCAGCCTGCGGAAACTAGGAATTTAGTCACCCTGTCTATAGTGCAGCCTGTGGAAACCAGGAATTTCCTCACCCTGGCTATAGTGCAGCCTACAGAAATCATCTTTAATAGGGTTTTTACAAAGGAAAATACAACTTCTTCTCTCAGGGAAAGTTCTTCTCCCTTCTTTCTTCAGGAATTCAAGCCACTGACCCCTCTGAAGGAAACATATAGGTTCACATCATTAACAGTCATAGGGATGACAAAAATAATGTGTAACAGAGAGCCCCCCAAATATGAAGTTAGAACAGAGTGATAGTTGAAATACCTTGTCGAGTGTGTGTAGGGAACAAGGAACAGTCGGTCGGAAACCTGCCAACAAACAAGGAAATACAATACAATAATGTATCATCACTGAGGTAGGAATTCCCATACTCATAATATAAATGATTCAAAGCATAAATGTTGACATGCAAATATCCATGTCAATTAACACAAGTCATGGCCACCAAACATACACTGTGGATCCATGCCAATATGACTCAAATATGAACATAGCCACCAAAAATACATTGTGGATCTATGTGTTAAAGACTCAAATTTGAACATAGCCACGAGACATACAATGTGGATCTATGCAATAGTTCAAATTGAATATACTCCAACGCAATCTGAATCTGTGAGAAAATATTCAAGGTCTTCATCTCCACCACTCTATAGTACGGATCTAACCATGAGAATACATGTGTTGAAGTCGGACATGGTATAAACCACTTGATTACCGGTCATTAGTGAATATCGTTAACAAGTGCGAGAGAAATCACCATTAATGTCAATGAATCCCAAGGTACTCTAGTACAATGCAATGAATGTGAATCAATGATCTGAGGTTGAACACTCGGTGGAATCTCCCGATCAGGGGTCAATAATGAAAACCTGTTGTCGAAAGAGAGGAAACCTGCCATTGAGGAATGCAAGTTCCAAGGTACCAATTAGTTTCTAAGTCTAATTCTTGGATAATGAGTTGAATTCAACGGGAAAAGATTCGTCACTGGAGGGCCTTAATGTATCCCCCATCAATGACACGAAATGGGTAACAAGATTTGATGTAGATAAGAGTAACAAGTGATTCAAGACTGAATCAGGGATGGTCGATGCAATAGAAGGCTTAAGAACTGCAGAAATGGACGACGCAATAGAAATTTTTTCAGGTTGAACTTCTCTTTGAACATATTGAGGACACGACAATTGTCTTGGAAACACTGACTCAACAATAGTGATCACAAACCAAAGGGTAATCTTATAAAAGAGTATGATCAAGAGACAAGCGGATTTTCCAACCTAGACACAAGGCGAGTGAAAGGGTGTCATGTTCAAAAGCGACTCTTCCATGGAATACAGGTTTAGACACATTTCTTTCCCAATTTTTTCCCCCGCCATTTCTGGCGAGTACCTCTTTATTTTTACGCACGCTTGAGGAGGATAACATATGCTTGTAATGTAATCTCATCCTTCGTACGAGTCCCTCGGAGTATGTTTAACGAACACTAGGAAGGAGTGGTTCGGTCCCGGGCCTTTCGATGTTTGTTTTACGAGTCCAAAGATAGAAAACTCAGGGGTTTTTCATGTTTAGAGAGTATGAAAAACACTTAAAGAGAACTCTCTCAATTCCTTTTTCATAAATTAGTTTGACGAGACCGAAAAAGTGATAACCTACCACCCATCAAATGTTTTCTTCAAATACTTTTACGAGCGTGAAAAGAACAAGGTTGCTTGGAAATCTTTTCATATTTAAAGAGTCTGAAAAGAGCTTAAAGGGAACTCTAGGGGGGTCCTTTTTCGTATAACCTTTACGAGTCCAAAAAAGTGATAAAATTATACTTGGTTACATTTTCATGTATTTACGAGCACGAGAAAGAACAAAGACTAAGATCGGTAACCTATTCTCATGTATTTACGAGCATGAGAAAGAAAAAAGACTAAGCTTGGTAACTTATTCTCATGTATTTACGAGCATGAGAAATAACAAAGACTAAGCTCGGGATTGTTTTCATTTTTATGCAAGCTTTAAAACAAAACAAAACTATGCTTGGGATAGATTTTATTTTTTCACAAGATTAAAACTAAACAAAACTATGCGTGGACCTGGGTTCATTTTTAAACAACCTCGAACCAGAGGAAACTATGCTTGAGGTAGGTGGTTTCATTATTACACAAGCTTGAACCAAACTAAAAACTATGCTTGCGACTTCCCAACGCATAGTTGGCAGCTAGCCCCCAACTTAAGAAGCTAGAGGTTTAACTTCATCATGAAGTCCAGAGGCTGGAAGCATTGCCCCCCAAGCTTCATCTCATCCAACAAAACAAGAGGATGAAATGAGGCTTCAAATACTAGACGAAGGACTTGACTCAAACAGAGAGGGGGAAGTTGTTTCATTTTTTAACGATCTTGACACATGAGAAGAACTATGCTTGTAGCCTCTGTTTCATTTTTTAATGAGCTTGAAATCAGAAAACCATGCTCAAAGCTGGTTTCATTTTTTAATGAGCTTGAAATCAGAAAACCATGCTCACAGCTCTTCATGATCATGGCTTCCAAGAGGGCAATGCTCTGGAAGGACACCATGTCAAGGGAAAAAACTCGTTCATGGCTTCCAAGAGATCTTCACTGGATGGAAGAACAACACTATGGAAGGAAACCATGTCGATGGTTGCGACAGGGGTAAGGACATCAAACTCTAAATACCCTATCGAAGAGATAACCATGTCAACTATTGTATCTAAGTCATCAGAAGTTGAAGTCATGGGGGACAACGCCACATAATTGACCTGTGGCAAAGGTGACATAGACTGCATATACGAACCATTTAGGGAATTCATTGAGGTCAAGTCAGGACCAAAAAATGAAAGTTGATCAATAGTCACAATTCTTCCATCGTGACGGAAAGATATCACACGAAAAAGAGTGGAAAAAATAGACTTCATAGCATAGACATAATCTCTCCCAAGGAGTAAAGATAAATCCAAGGGGTCATGGACTACCATGACATCAATAAAGACAGTTTTCCCTCCCAAAGTCACAGTAAACTGAGGAAGGGTCCCTAAAGGTTGACTGGTTCTTTTGTTAAAATCCAACAGATTCTACGTAACTGACGCAAGATTAGGAAAACCCAAAGCTTTCCAAGCAATAGAGGACAAAATACTAACATACACACCTTCATCTATCAGTGTTTGAGGGACATCCCGACCACAAACCTGAACTGTAATTTGGAAAGGAATGTGAGAGGGAAGACGAGGTCCAGTTAGCACACCCCAATTGAAAAGGATGGACTTATTACTTGGAGGGGGTTCCACGGGAGAAGGAGGAATACCCCCGACACGGTAGATTCTGTATCAATGAGAAAAACATGGGCAGTATCAGGTTTACTCTCAAGCGAGAGAGTAGGATCGATGGATAATGAGATTAGATCGACCACTTGGGTTTCATTCTCTAAAGGGAGAATGGGGTTGATGGGTGGAAACGGATCGACCACTTGGGTTGCACTCTCTAATGTGAAAGTGGGATCGATTGAGGATGGGATTGGATCGACCACTTTTTCAACTGGTTCCACTAAGGACGTGACCAGATTGACTACATGATCAACTAGATTGACCGACGAAGGGGTTGGATTGATCACTTCGTCAACTACAGGGGGGTTGAGAGAAAGCTTGTGATAAGCAGCTGGAAGTTGAGGCTGGGGGACAGTCATGTCTTCTAGTAATTTCTAGGCTTCATCCATACGAGGGCAAATGTGAGTTAGATGACTCCCTTTGCATAACATACATGGGAACTTGGCTCTACTTTTCTTCTTCCCAACGGTATCTCGACTAGTTGATGGGAGGTCATCAACATCTTGTTCAGAGGTTGATGACATGGGTTGGCGAGGTCGTGTAGACCACGCTTCCATAACCTTGGATAAACTAGGGCAATCTTTAAGAAGATGGTTACCCTTACAAAGCCTACAAGGGTACTTGGGCTTACGGGTTTGAGTGATCTTGGCATCATCAACACTCCCAACACGATTAATAGTAAATGGTTTCTTTCCAACATGTTTAGCTGTGGTTGGAGGTGTAGATCCTTTCTTATTTTTCTTCTTCTTATTCTTCCTTTTCTTCTTCTTCTTATCCACTGGGTTACTAGCTTTAGAGCTTTCACTCAACGAAGAAGATGAAATGGAAGAAGACCTTGCAATTGAAGAAGGTGAAGAAGATCCTACTAGTGAAGAAGGCGAATGATCAACATGAGGTTGATAATCTTGGGGGGAAGTGCTTACAATCGAAGCACTAGCTACATTCAGGATTACCTGAGTGGAAAACAACCATACCGGTAATCCAATTGTGAGACCCAGAAGGCTCAAAGTAGCCATGTGAGGAGGACCAATGTTTCCCTAAGAAGGAAAAACAAAAATTTCCCCTGGCAAAGGGTTTCCTTCATTGGTCATTTTTGGAACTGACCCCATTAAATAAAGATCCACCTAGAGTCTGCTAGGGAAAAAAAATAGCACACGCTAAAAATCTAGTAAGCAAGCAAGCAAAATAAACCTTCTCACAGTGAGCACGCTAGTTGGTGATGAAACCCAACGTCATGAGAACAAAGGAAGAAGGGGATGAGATAGAGTGGGTGGAAAATTTACATTGACGACCTGCTTAACAAACTTACACCCTGGTGCAAACTCCCATGCATAATCATGGGTATACCCTCCAAGGAGCCCGAGTGAGTTTGGCCAACGTTGATTCTAGGTACCGTGAAGACTTTCCCCTCCATAGTCACCTTGTGTAAAGAACCTAAAGAGAAAGGCCACGAAGGTTACCAATTACTACAGTGATGCCTAGGGAAATAGTCGACAATCTAATCCACGCACAAAGGTAGGGTATCTAGCACGAAATCAACTTGAAAGGCTTCCACTCATCATTGTGGGTATACCTTCAAGCAACCCCGATAATATGCACAATCTCTACACCAAGACCAACAAAGAAGGGTGAGTAACTTTGCTAGTTTCAATGTGACCTCGTGATTGACCCTTGTGTTAGAAGGGCTTTCCAGGACAAAATGTAATAAGTGGATTTCACCGCTCCCTAACTCAAGATTCTATGTCTGTTTGCAACTTTGGAAAGATATCTTTCACACCTATTCTGAATCCCTACAACTAATCTAATGTAGGTTTGCTACCAAAAAATATTAAAATGTCTAATAAATTTTTATAACGGCTTTATTTTATGGATGTTGTTACTCAAGAGGAAAATGGCATGGACAATATGGTGTTTTGACCGACTCGAAAGTTATGCAAAGATATGAAGATGCAATCTTTTCATTTCGATGAAAGCTATGCTATGAGAAAGAGAAAACATTTATCATTCCCATATGCATAATGTCCCAAAATTTTATTAAACTCATCAATATCAAGATTCTCAAGAAATGAGCAAAAGAGACTGTACACCAATACACGATTAAGAATTTAAGACCAAAAAAAAACCAAGAATCATGCAATTTCGCTACTTCAAATGCAAGGATGCCCCCAATCTAATATAAAGCAAGAAATCAATACTTTTTGTTTCAAAGATAGCTAAAAACAATAGCAAATCGACATGAAACAAAACAACCCAAACAATTTTCTCTTTTAACACGAACTATTCAATAAAAGAAAAAGAAGTTCTTTCACCAAACAATTCTAAAGAAAAAACAATGCTTTGCAACTGAAAGACACTCAAAGCAAGAGACAAAATCTTTCAAAAGAAAACAAAGAGAAAATGAGGCAAAGATGGCTAAAAGAAGTTTCAAAGCTGTTAAGCAGACTGGAAAAAGATCATCATCAAACCCAAAAGTTCACTCCAAAACCAAATCCAAGGTCTAGGTAAGGAAAAACCATCAAAAATCAAATTTTTCACAATTTCCGCAGGCTGTAGACTAACACAGTGCGGAAATCCCTGATTTCTGCAAGCCAGATACAAGTAGGGTGCAGAGTTTTTGCACTGGTCTAAACAGGTAGGGTGCGGAAATCCCTAGTCGTCGCACTGTCCCTCAAAGCAGGGTGCAGAAATAAAAAAAAAATGGAAAAATTAAAAATTAAGAAGGTTTTCCAGTGAATTTAAATAGTCAAAGAGTCAATATGGATATCCCAGTGACTCAAAAAATAGAAACCAAGCAATCAAAGCATGAAAGAAAGACAAACTAGGAAAACAATTTGATCCCCAGTGGAGTCTCCAATTTTGTTATTGGATAAATCGGTGAATGCGGACATAAACTAATCTCCCTATACCCACCTGGATCTAGAACAAAACAAGACAGGACATGACGCTTTCCCTAAGTTACAATCATTGAATTTACTACCAAAGAAGGAATGGATGGCATACCTTTAGATATCGCTTCCTTGTATCTTTGTTGTCCCTGCTTCGCTCTGGTGCTCTAGTGAGATCAAATCTACAATGACACAAACCAACCAAAGTGAAAGCAATGACATGTTTATGTTGTGCATTGGAGGTTCTCTACCAAAGTTGTCTTCTTTCATCTGCATACAAGGGTCTCTTTCTAGTATACCTCAAATCCTTGAGGTTTCTCTTCATACACTCTTTGCTCAATTATTCTGGAGAATAGTCTTTACATTCATCTGATGTAAAAATCCATCCCATGGATATTGCGGATGATATAATGGCTCACGTAGAGGTATGTCTAGTTTACTTGGAACAAAAAATCATCATAGTCTTCTCCCTCCATATGGGAGAACTTCTAGTTCTAGATATCACAATGCTTTCATTCATAAGTCTTCCATACACTGTTCTTCATCACAACTTTCAGTTCCTCTGCTTGATTGCTTTTAGTGAGTTCATATCAGGCTGGTAGTCTTGTGATTCTCGATACAATGACTGGTTGTTCTGGATTTTCTTTGTTTCTTGGAA
>JASDQU011100650.1:17181-30923 GCA_032191745.1 Picea mariana | reverse complement strand
AAGGTTGGTAATCACTTCATTTATGTATTGTTGTATGTTGATGACATGTTGTTGGTAGGAAATAACATGGATGTTATCAAGGAACTGAAATCACAAATATCCTCCAAATTTGATATGAAGGATCTCGGTGCTGCTAACTTCATTCTGGGAATGGAGATTAAAAGAGATCGTGCAAAAATGAAACTCTGGTTGAATCAAAGAAAACATGTTGAGGCGATATTGCAGAGGTTTAATATGCATGGAAGTAAACCGGTCAAGTTCCTATTCCTATAGGTGTAAAGTTATATGCAGATCAGTGTCCCAAGACACGGGAAGAAGACGAGGACATGTCCCATGTTCTGTATGCCAATGTAGTTGGTAGTTTGATGTATGTAATGGTCCGTACTATACCGTACATTGCACATGCAGTGAGAGTTTTGAGCAAGTATATGTCAAAACTGGGGAAGGAGCATTGGACAACAGTAAAGAGGGTCTTCAGGTATTTTTGTGGCACTACCAGTTATGGATTGTGCTACCAAGGAAGACCAGGATTGGATAGAGTGGTGGACATACATGAATTTCTTGATGCACACTGGGCTGGAGATCTGGATCGCAGAAGATCTACAAGTGGGTATGTGTTTAACCTATCTGGAGGAGAAATCAGTTGAATGAGAAAAATACAAGTTGTAGTGGCATTCTCATCTACGTAAGTTGAATACATGGCAACCACTCATGCAAGCAAGGAAGCAGTATGGTTACAGAGATTGTGTTGAGGTATTGGGTTGGTACAACAAGCAGTGAGATTAGATTGTGACAATTAGAGTGAAATATTCCTGGAAAAGAACCTAGCTTATCATTCGAAGACAAATCATATTGATGTTCAGTATCACTTTGTGAGACACATGGTTGAAGAAAAGAAGGTGTTGCTGGAAAAGGTTGACACTTTGAAGAATGTTGCAGATTCATTGACAAAGTCTGTGAGCATAGAAAAGTTCTCCTGGTGTAGAGTAACAATGAGCATTGTTGCCCTGGATTGTTGACTATATAATCTTGTGAACCCCTGTATGCAAAGAAAACAATAAGTGGGAGAATGTTGGGTATGTGTTATATTCTTTTCATGTGTGTGTGTGTGGTCGCTTCAGATTTGACAACTGCGTCTAACAATCCCAACTTCCTTCGCTCTTTGTGATGTGTGCGCCGGGCGCTTCCTAGGGTGTCCCAAGGGGGGGTAGGTATGGCCCCCTCTACTTACGCATAGTGTTTGGGGTAGCGCCCCAAAATGTTTTTTGGGCGGTTTTTGCTAATTTAGTAGATTTTGCTATTTTTAGTGATTTTCTAAATTAATCCCGAATTAAGGAATTAGAGTTTTGGTAGCTACGAAATACCTAAAAACATTGTAGATATTGTATGGTGAATGGTGAAATTAATACAATGAACAGTTGAAAGGTTTTCTCCTGGTTAAGGGTTTCCAGTGTAAATCTTTGTGTACTATGTGTATGAGCCATTGATTAATTTTTGTTTTTCTTAAGAATCTATATGCATTGTTTTACTTCATAGATTTAAAACTTACTATTCTATCATTTTTTCTTCGACCCAATCATATTGCAGAATAGAAATAGCACACAGTGAACCCTTTGTTTCTTCTTCTTTCCTTGAAAGTGCATTTGCCACACTATTATGTTTTCTTTTCTTGTAGATAAATTTAAAGTCATAACCTAGCATCTTTGTAACCCATTTTTGTTGTCCTTCTAAAGATAGTCGTTTCTCCAAGAAGTATTTCAAACTATCATGATCTGTTTTTAGTTTGAAGTGTCTTCTTATTACCTTTCAAACCCTTAATTTGGAGTATGTATGGATGGATAACCTTTGTCCTCATATATATTTGAACTTTGAACCCTTTTGAGTTTGGAATTTCGGTCTATAATACTCTGATATGACTTTTTAAACTTCTGAAAATTTCACAGTCTAAACCTTTACTGATAAAAGGTTATAGCACCAATACCAAAATGACTTCTTTAAGAATAATTTCAAGATTAGTAAAAATATCCAACTTTCACAAGATATATCTCACAAATTATAATGATTAAAAATATGAAAATTTTTCCACAAGTAACTTGCTATGTCTCCTCAAGATTTTGAAAATTTCAGATTCTAAAACGTCACAAAAAAGAAGTTACAACAAAAATGCCAAGATGACTCTTTTAAAATTGATTTCAGGATTAGTCACAAGCCTTGTCTTTCATGGACTATTTCTCCAAAATATATCAAACCAAAACCTAGAATTGTTTACACCTATACTATTAAATGTCTCATGAGTCTCCACAAAATTTCATTGTATGAAACTTCCTAGAAAAAAAATTATGGCGAAAATTCCAAGATGACACATTTAAAATACATTTAGGATGAGTCACAAGCCCTATATTCCATAGGCTATATCTCTGAAATTATAAGGAACTAGAACTTGAAATTTTTTAACACCCATACCTTGATATTTCTTCTCAGTCTCCTCAAAATTTCACAGTTTGAAACGTCCCAGAAAAATTTTTATAGAAAAACTTCCAAGATGTCTTAGTTGGAGGAGAAAATCCATAGGATCATAAGCTCTAATGTCAAATGTTATGATCCAGTGCCTTGAAAATGATCAAAAGTCAATGAATACGGTCCACTTTGAGAGGAAAACCTCCTTTTAAAATTTATCCAATTTAGAATACAATATGAGATGAGATGCAGTGATCCTAAGACTAGGTCTCCTTGGTATATACATAGGAGACAAAGGGTACAATTATAATGAAAGGGTACAATTAAGGATTCTAGCAGACCTAATAATATAACACTAGAAATGTAATAATTCAATATCTAGGGGCTTAATAAGGAGGTTTATACATAACATGGGGCTTTGTCTAGGAATTAACAATAATCTCTTGGGTTTCTTGACATTTTTTCCAGGTCTAACAACTCTATATCATCGTTGGTATGTTCTATCATGGATTTAGCCTCGTTTTTATGATGTATAACTCTCTAAAACTCCCTTCCTTCCTTTTTTCCAATAGCCTCATCCTCATTCAAATTTTCCATGCATGAATGATAGAAAGATAATTCAAATTCAACTTCTTTTTAGTTCCAACAATGTAGGTGGGACATTTTGCTATTTTTTAAAAAATGATGGTTTAGATTGATGAATTTGTTTCCTCCACTTCTCTTAACCTCATTTAACTTTGCAAACTCAAATTTTGAAATGAGTGAAGGTTCAAGGTAACATAAGGTATATTTTTTAGGCATAAATCCCCTTAGACCCCCTCACATTTCCCCTCTTATGGTATCATAGTGTAAAGCCTTCTATTTTAGATCCTCAAAAACATAAATAGCTCCTACTGTAATGACTGCAATTTAGTTCATGATTCTCTCTTTACAAGGAATAAACCGGTAAATAGACAACATAATAACAACATATCAACTAGTAAAATACATACCTCGACCTGCAGGTTGGTTGATTTAGCATATTTATCGTTTGTTCTTGTTCTTTCCCAAACTGCCCAAACTGAATATTTACCTCTCAGCCAACTAGGAACAACCTCTCTGGCTCCCTAGCTCTAGGAATCCTTGCAGTTCCTGGCCCTCGAGCCCAAATTTCCCAGCAACAGAAGTGCCCCTGTAAATTCCCCCCACCCAAAAAAATATATATATATATATTTGTCCTCCAATCTCCTCCTTCTTCGACCCTCTCTTTCATAATTTCCTCCTTTCCTTCTTCTTCCAGAATTTCCCCCAAAAGAAAATACCCCCTTCCAAGTCCTATCCCCTCTTCCTTATCCTCCTCGCTCGAATCCCTCCTTCATTCAATTCTCCAATTGCCTTATCCCTTCATTAATTCTCTCACCTCCCATAAATAATAAAATAGTAAAAATATTCGTTGTATTTATTTTAATAATTAATTAATTTAACTTAACAAACTATGCTCAATAAAAAAAATCAATTGGGTTGTTACATACACTCACCCTTCAAGAAAATTCATCTCGAAGTTAGAGTAATTTACAATACAAGGGTAATGATACATGATTCATACATCCATATCAGATAAATAACAACATCAATTTAAAACACTTATACATATTAGTGTATATGTACAAGGCATGTATGTGTAGCTAGCACATACAGGACTTGCACATATAATAATGACAATAATTATCGCACCTAAAGTAATTCTTGTATGCGTCCAATCCAATCAACAAGACCATTCATTTCATAAAAGATAGTAAACCATTTAAAATGTTCATAAAATCCCTCAATTATAATAATTTAGCACAAGCAACATTCACTTAGATAATTGTAATTCAGTTAAACAAATATATATATATATATATATATATATATATATTTCAAAAAGAGAAAATCAAGAAATTCTTCTATAAGGTGAAAACTCCACACGCTCTCAACTACTTCTAGTCATCATTCCTCCCTAACCTACATCCATATCCTTCCTCTATTGGACTATCTTGGAGCATCAACTATATTGACTTAACTCCAGATAGAACCTATAAGCGAAAGTGTCAACTCTTTGGACCAAGCTTCCCTAGCACGCAACTGGTAGTCATCATCACACGTCTAGGGGAGCATGATCTAACATCGTCCTCCCATGACTCCAGGTTTCAGAAGATACACGGTGGGAAATGCTTCCACCCCTCCTAATAGAACTAGGGTCAACACCCTACCATGGACCATACAGTGGCACTGTGTTGCTAGGAATTTTGTCATCGTATATTCAGTTTCAGGCAGTCTCGCCACCTGAAAAACCTGCACTTGTCCACATATCATAGCAATGCATTTGAACAAACATAATTTCACATACAAAGATTCATACCATATTGTTTCTCGATCGATGTTCACGACATCAACCTTTTATTATCATTACTCTTTGGCTATTTCATAGCCCATTGACCTGCAGATTATTCTATAACACAAACTCATACATATCCATGCATTATCACCATGTAAATGCATTTAATCATATCCTCAATTCGGTATCCACATACCAACAACTTTAAATGTCACAATTTTCAAGTTATAAATAGATTGCATAATATCCCTCATAATTCAAATAATGATAAACATTCATAGAATTGACATTCACATAGGTCCACATGTCTTAAAATTTAAGTGTATCATTAATAGTTTCACAGTTAATAGAAAATAAAAGATTATTAGTCCTTACTTAATTTTAGCTATCTAAGTCAAAAGGTGGCATTACATACACCCAACCTTCAAAAAACATATTCTCGAGGTGGTCAAAAAAGTGAGGAATGATCTCGTCGTAAGGTCTCTACATCCTCCCAAGTAGCAGATCCTGGGCTATACTTGTCCCATTGGACCTTAACTTGGTCTACCAGACGGTTCATGAGTTGTCGGACCCTACGGTCCAATATGCGTAATGGTTTGACCGTGAGGGTTCCTGCGTCCGATACATGCAATTCCTTCCAATTCAGTTTATGAGATTCGTCAGCAGCATAATGATGTAGAACAAATACATGAAAAACATTATGAGTTTTATGCAAGTGGGGTGGAAGTACGAAATGATAGGAAACAGGTCCAATTCTCTGTTGGATTTTGAATGGTCCTATAAATCGAGGCAACAACTTTGTCCCCTTCCAAAACCGAATGGTACTCTTATTTGGCTTGATACGAATGAAAACTTGATCTCCCACTTTATAACTTCGGTCAGACCTATGTGCATCAACATAAATTTTATATCTATCATGTGCTTCATTTAGTCATTGCCTAATATGAATCACATGTTCCTCCATCTCTTGAATCAATTATGGCCCAAAGGTCACTCGGTCTTATAACCTTTCCCAAATCAACAGTGTCTTGCATGGCCTTCCATACAGGGCTTCATAGGGTGGCATTCCAATGGAGCTATGAAAACTGTTATTGTATGTGAAATCTACCAAAGGTAGGTACTTCTCCCAATGGGTTTGATTATCCATAACATGCATCCTAAGCATATCTTCCATAACCTGATTTACTATCTCAGTTTTCCCATCTGTTTTGGGATGATATGTTGTTCTTAAGTTCTACTGAGTTCCCAACGCTGACTGCAAACTTGTCCAAAACCTAGATGTGAATCGAGAGTCCTTATCTGAAATGATCTTTTTGGGTAACCCATGCAGATGGATGACTTCATTTATAAACATGCATTCCACATCATTGACATCATAAGTGTCTCTAACTGGAATAAAATGAATACTCTTGGTCAACTTATCAACTATCACAAGAATGGCATTGTGTATGTGCGATGTGAGTGGCAATCTGACAACAAAATCCATAGAAATGACTTCCCACTTGGACATAGGAACATCATGTGGTTGTAGAAGACCTGTCAGGTGGTGGTGGCCAGCCTTCGCTTGTTGACACTCTAGGAACTTGGCGACGAAATGGATTACATCACGCTTCATTCCTACCCAGAAGAAAAGCTTCTTCATGTCTGCGTACATTTTCTTCACACCTAGATGTGCACAATAAAGTTATCTATGGGATTCCTTGAGTATGATGCTTCAAATATCACCACCCTCGAAGATGTACATCCTTCCCTGATATCTTAATTTAATCCATCTGCTTCCGGGATATATCCTTCATACTTTGGATTTAATTGCCTCCCACTCTGGAGGGTTGAAGTAACCTTTAAATACCAACTGTCTCCAAAGAGTTGTCCCAACACACACTCCCTCGGATTAACCTTTAAGGACACCAAGGAGAAGACACGTGGTCTCCTTCTCAGAGCATTCGTGACCACATTCTCCTTTCCCTTGATGTACGGAATTCCAAAATCATACTCACTCATAAACTCACTCCATCGCCTCTGCCTTGCATTGAGATCCCTTTGAGTGAAGAGATGCTTTAAGCTTTCATGGTCTATTTTAAGCTCAAAGCTTCGCCCCACTAGATAATTCCTCCAAAGCTTCAGAGCTAGAATTACAAATGCCAACTCTAAATCATGAGTAGCGTAAATCTCCTCATGTTGCTTCAAATTTCTTGACGCATACACTATCACTCCCCCATCATGCATTAGAGCGGCCCCCAATCCTTGCTTCAAGGCATCTGTGTAGATTGTGAATCCTTTTTCCATATTCGACACTCATAGAATTGGTGCACTAGTTAGTAACCTATTAAGCTCGATGAATGTAGTATCACATTCCTCTGTCCATTCATACCAAACCCCCTTGCACTGCAAAGTAGTGATGGGTTTCGCTATCTTAGATAACCCTTCCACAAACCTTCAATAATAACCAGCTAGCCCCATGAAGCTTCTCACCTCATGAGCATTTTTCAGCACTGGCCATTCCATAATGACCTTCACCTTTTTGGGTCCATAGAGATTTCTTCACCGGAAATGATATGACCTAAATAGTGAATCTCTTTCTGGAAAAAAGAACACTTCGACAAATTTCCATATAATTTGTTCTCTCTAAGGCATGACAACACCACTCACAAGTGTTCCTCATGTTCTCTTTCGTTCTTGGAATAGATGAGGATATCATCCAGAAAGACATGTACAAAGCGGTCTAAGTACCTTCGGAATACACCATTCATGAGGCTCATGAATACTGTTGGTGCATTGGTCAAACCAAAAGGTACTTCAATGAACTCGTAATGCCTAAACCGAGTTCAAAAGGTAGTTTTAGAAATATTTCCTTCCTTAATCCTTAACTGGTGATACCTTGATCGGAGATCATTTTTTGAAAAAAATGTTGCTCCTTTCATTTGACCAAAGAGATCATCTATTTGTGGCATTGGGTACCTATTTTTCATTGTAGCACAGTTCAAGTCCCTATAATCTATACACAGTCGTAAGGAACCATCTTTCTTCTTGACAAAAATTACTAGTGCACCCCAAGGTGAAACACAAGGCCTTATTATCCCTAAGTCAAGTAGTTCCTTCAACTGCATCTACAAATCACAAAGTTTTGGCGCCATCATCCTCTACAGTGTCTTGGAAATTGGCTCTGCACCAGGTTTTATCTCAATGGTAAAATCAAGCTTCCTTTCAAGAGGTAACCCTAGAAACTCTTTCAGAAAAACATCCTTAAACTCCGACAATACTGGATATTGATCCATGGAGGGTCCTTTCCCTTCATTGACTGCTTCCACTACATATAATCAAAAACCTTTCCTCATGCAATGTTTAACCTTCATGGTCGAGATAAAGCATAGAGACACCTTCCTCCGTACACCGTGGATCTCTACTGACCTTCCTTCATCATCAACACAAAGAACCTTTTTCGGGAAACAATCGACCATAGTGCGATGGGCTTCTAACCAATCCATTCCAATGATTAGGTCATACGTCCCTAGAACAGTGACGTACACCTTCAACCTAGTAGTACACACTCTCGGGTCTACTAGAAAATTATCGATGCTAGGTCCTACCGCTTTTTTTCCCTCGAAGCCATATTGACTTGTTTAAGTCATCGTTCTCATAGGCTACCAGCCCACATTTTTCAAATGCACAAGGTGAGACGAAACTATCTGTAGCATCAAAATAAAATAAAATATTAACATTGACATGATTTAGCATACCTGACAACTCCACCATAGTGGATTGATGCTCTGTCTGGCGGTTATTAACCACTGCATAAATCCGGTGGCTACTACTCACTCTTCCCATCAAGGCCTTTCCTTCTCTATGCACAAATCCTGATTGTGACTCCTGGATAGTCACGCTGGTAATGGGGTCCTCCACACCCCCAACAAGTAACACAATATGGAACTTGCACACTGCCCTGTGACGGTCTCTGAAGTGAGTTCCTTCCCCTAGAACCCTTGCCCTTACTTGTTGCTCCCTGAGAAGGTCGTGGACCTGCCTGCGTCGTTGGTGATGAGTGGGATGTCGCACTCGCTGCCATTGAAATACCTGTTGTATCTTCTCTAGGGGCGACTCTATTTCCATAAGGAGGTGGCCTAGAGATTCCTCCCCTAGAGAAATTCCTAGGGGCCTTTCTCACGAATCCAGGATGTTTTGGAATGGTTGATCTCATACCTTTGTTTAAGCTCATATGCTCCTCCGCGTAACGATCATTTTCAATTTCTTCGGCTACTGACGATGGTTTCCACATCCATACCATGGCCCTTATATTAGGGTTTAACCTATGCACAAAACGTTCTTCTTGTCGTTGATCGGTATCCATGTATGAGACATATTTTACTAACTCCATAAACTCGATCTTGTACTCTTCCATGATCTTATTTCCATGAACTAGAGCATGAAATGATCCTACCTGTTGTTCCTCGTAGTATGCAGACAAATAATTCCTCTGGAACCTTTCCTCAAAAGATCTCATGAGACGGTGTCTGGGGTAAGGTGCAACTGCCTCTCCAGATTACCCTACGAGTTCAAGGCACTATCCCTCAATTGAAAGATTTATATCTTCGTCGTTGATGTGGAAGCATAGTCTCTTAAGGAAAAACATCGTGGCATTCCTTCCAACCATGCATTTTCACGTTCACTTACACGACCCCCAATAAACTCTAGGAGTTTGATCTTCTATAGTTATCTGGTGATGTCACCTGGTGGAGGCCCTCCCTCTGAGTCCCTCGACGCTTTAGGGTTACCCACTCCATATGGTGGGGGTTCCACGTCGACATCTATTGATTGACATCCCTTTAATGTCTCATTAATAGCCTCTAAGAAGCGGAAAATGAGAGTTAATTCAAGCGATGGTGGTGGCAGCATTGGCGTTGGTGGTCCTTGCGACGATTCCCCTCGACTTCGATTTCCCTGATTCCTAACCATCTTGAATAACTGAATCTCAACCTGCAGGTTGGTTGATTTAGCCCTTTCTCTTTTATTCTTGTTCTTGCACAAACTGCCCAAACTAAATATTTACCTCCTAGCCAACTAGGAACAACCTCTCCAACTCCCTAGCTCCAGTAATCCTTGGGGTTTCTTGGCCCCCAAGCCGAAAGTTCCCAGCAACAGCGGTGCCCCTGTAAAAGTCCTCCCAAAAAATAATATATGTCCTCCAATCTCCTCCTTCCTCCACCCTCTCTTTCATAATTTCCTCCTTGCCTTCTTCCAGAATTTCCCCCAAAAGAAAAGACCCCCTTCCAAGTCCTCACCCCTCTTCCTTATCCTCCTCTCTTGAATCCCCCCTTCATTCAATTCGCCAACTTCCTTATACCCTCATTAATTCCCTCACCTACCATAAATAATAAAATAGTGAAAAGATTCATTGTATTTATTTTAATAATTAATTAATTTAACTTAACAAACTATGCTCAATAAGAAAAATCAATTGGGTTGTTACACGTAGCCCCTTTAGGTGTTCATGCTCTATCGATCTTGGTATTTTTCTTTATTAAATACAAAAATAACATACTTATAATATTCACAACACCATGGTATTAGTATAGCATAAAATAAAATATCCATGCAAAGTATTTAACAATTTAATTACAAATATTTCAAAGAGTAAAATTGAGATATTACACTTCAATAACTAAATACCTTATTGCATATTTTTTAGAAAGAAAAACAAAAATGCTCGTCTTCACCAAATAACATCACTCCATGAACCCAATGCTTGATAGTTTGATTGCTTATTAACAAAATCTCATGATGTTTAATGAATTAGTTTTTTCACTCGTGTATCTTTATGAATTTCATCCCCCTTCTTTATGAAATTTCAGGCCTTTAAGGTGAATGTAATGAGTATGTTTTAAAGAGAAAATTGTCATTTGAAATGCTTGAGTGGTTGAACAAATAGAAAGAATGCAAAGAGTGGTTGTGATTTCATTTTTAGTATCATCTAAGATTTTATGATTATGGCCATTCTCATCCATGACGAGGGTTGCAAGATCAAGAGGCAAACTAAAAAAGGGATTTTAATGAAGAACAAAGTGATGTTATCTCTATGGTTGTTGTGTTTTCTATATACTTCATTTGAATAGCTTTTAGCAAGGTTGATGCATATCATAAATACAATTTCCAATCCTAAGTCTAACATGACAAAGTATTGAGCCCATATGTGCATCTATTAATGATCTCCAGAAGTAATAACTCAATAAACGCAAACCTCACATACAAGCCAATTACACCTTGTCTTAACCATTGAAGATTAAATTGCATGGTTGAACACAATAAAATTGGCTTGGTTTTAATTACATGAGTTTATTTGTACAAGTTGTATGTTATAAGCATTGAATGCATCACTCATATCATGGAGATTGCTCTCATTGTTGCAAAATTTTTGGTGAATGGGAAGAAAGCACCATCGATAGACCCAAATAGATTTTTCACAAAGATAGTATTGTTTCTTAACACTGCTTTGAAACACATCTTTTCTCCCTCTATCACATGTATACAAATGTCAAGCCTCCACAAAGTATTGGTAGCGTGTAGAGGGACCAAGGAGAAGAACACAACGATTTCAATGTCAAGGTCTCATGTCTTCACGAGGAAAGAGCTAGAGAAGAATTTTTTCCATGTGGAGACATGTTCTAGAGTTAAATTAAGAATATGTGTGCTACAAACCACACATTGAAATCCCAAAGTAGTGCCATAATTGGGTGGTTCAACATTGCTACCATTGAGAGGATGTACAAGTTCCTCCCTCTCACATTGTTAGTGATTACAAGGTTGTTGTAAGAGTTCAGTAAGGTGCATAATGTGCTTAACATTGTAAAGGAATGGTGGTTCCCAATTAAACCTTTCTAAACAACCATCAACAAGGTATACTTTATCGAAGATTTAGCTTGCATGGAAGGCTTTTGTTTATCGATTTACTACCTTCACAAACATTTAATATATGTACAAACTTTAGTATATGGGCCCATACATTGTCATGTTAGGCTTGGGCATGGAAATCCTATTTATACTATGCATCAACCTTGCTAAAAATTATTTGAAGGAAGTGTAGATAAAGCAAGGAAACCATAGAGATAGCATCTCTTCCTTCTTCATTAATGTCCCTTTTCTCCTTTGGCTCTTCATATTGAAACCCTCATCATGGATAAGACAAGTTAGCTGCAACATAAAAGATAATATGATAATTAAAACGAAAGCACGCCCACTATTTACATTCTTACTATTTGTTCAATCACTCAAGCATTTTGAATAACAATTTTCTGATATACTCATTAGATTCACCATAAGGGGATGAAATATCATAAAGAATAGAGCTGAAATTTCATAAAGACACATGAGTGATCAAACCAAGTAATTAAACCTCAAGTTTTTTTTGTTAATAAGCAATCAAACTAATAAGAAGTGGGTCCATGTAGTGATGTTTCTTTGGTGAAGACGGGATTTGTTGGTTTTATTCCTAAATAATTGCAATAAGATCTTTAGAGATTAAAGTTAAGCATCGAAAGGTAAATAATGCCTGAGTGATCGGTTAAATCAAGCAACATCTCGTCCTTGTACATGGTTCATTAAGAGAGCATGGTAACAACCTAGGAAAAATATTACCAAATATATATTAGCATTTAAGATGGCACTTGCAAAACCAAGGATGAGACCCATCTAATTATTAAAGAAAGTGCATAAAAACAATTTGTTAATTCGTTGCCCACAGGGGTGTAGACCGATTGGCAAGTGTCATGTAAATGGAAGGAAATATGTAAAGGAGGTCTCAAGTTCGATTCTCACCCCGATTTACTTGTGCTCCATGCTTGCGGGTTGTGTGGCGCACCTAGGTTATAATGGTAGCGGACGAGTATCGACCATGTGTCATGCGAGTACGAGAACCACGAGTTGTCGATTCCCCCTGTATTAGAAAAAAAAAAATGTTCATTCGTGTCAAAATATTCCAGTAGTGATTTCAATTTTCTCTTCATTTTATTTCCTACAATAAAACTTGTCAAAACAATGAGATTGATTCTTAACCATTCCTTCCATTGGCAAGACAGAATAAGAACTATAAACAAATGGGAAAGTACATATCATTATGGAAATTATCATAATTCATGCAAACTCACAAATCTAACTTCTTCAATGCAARCAAGAGTTTGTTTCATTTGCAATATTATTTTGGTAATAACTATTCAAGCAAATTAGCAAAGTTAAACCGTGGCTATTTCCTTCTTCGATTTCTCGTTATTTTTGGCAAGAACAAACAACAACTAATCAATATGATATTCTTCTAGCATTATTAAGAAAAGTAGAGCATTGGCATGTGAAAAAAATATTCAAGCCAAGAAACTCACGAAAGATGGCCTATATCCAAGATTTGGGATTTCCTTCTCCTTGGCAACAAAAGTGCCTAGTTATATTCAATAACAAAAATAAAATACATAGATGCATACACAAATCTAGAGGAGAAAACAACCCCTATATTACAACAAGAAGAGAGCAAACACATGATAGAAAATTTTTGAATAATGATAGTATCAAGATTTTATGATTATATTTAGGCAAATGCAAGCATGGACACATCAATGGTGTTTGGCTTTGTTCACTCTTCACCATAGATCCCACAATCGTTTAGGTTGCTTGAAATGCTAGTCTAGTGAGATTATGTTCAATACTTGTATTGACATAGCTATTGACCCCTAGTTCTTCATTTGTCAAAGCCTTGTGTTGGGTATCTAGTTTTAGTCACATTGCTTGAGATAGGAGTCACTTAACCTCATTTATATAGATATGGAGAACAAGAAACAATAGATGTTGGAAGGTGCATTGACGGAAATGTGAATTTAATATTATTTCTTAGCTAAGGAACAATATTCTCTAGCTCCTCAATAAACGTGGTTAGATGCAATGCTTCTGCATA
>JASDQU011100649.1:1983-13201 GCA_032191745.1 Picea mariana | reverse complement strand
AGGGGTATTGGCCTTGCTACGTTGGCATGCACTTTATTTCTTTCCCATCGGCTGACAAGCATGGTAATCTTACCTTACTACACTATTGGCTAGAGATGCATTCGTTCCACCATGTCTTTTTTCAGTGTAAGTGGTAGTTCAAATTGGGGAATGTCTTATTACTTATTTTGGTACTTGCTCATCAAGCTAATGCAAATTCCAAGACTTGGTCCTAAAAACAATACAGGTGTACAATGGATGGTGCAGGTGTACAAGCTTATTTTTTTTTATCATTCTCGAAGCTATTCCAAATTCCAAAGCTTGGTCCTAAAAAGTTACAAGTGTATAATGGATGATGTTTTGAATGACATGTACTAAGTATTCATAAAATAGAGATTGTTGTTGAGACACTAACATGAACTCTTTTCACATTGTAGATGATATCTTTTTCCTTCTACCATTTTTTTATAAATTTATTATTAGAACTTAAAGACTTTTATAAAGTGTATGAACTCTTTAAAAGTCGGAGGAGGAGGATGGAGGGTGGTTTTTTGAATTTGATTTTTGGCGGGATACCTGATTTAGCAGTTTTGCTCTTGTTATGTTGTCTTTCATGGTGGATTTCTGATTTTAGTAATTGGTTATCTCAGTTTTTGGCATTCTACTAGGCCTGTTCTTGTGGGGAGTCTTGAGTGGACTCTGCTAGTTTTGAAGGCTAGTCCTCGGGTCTCGGTTTTTGTCATTTTTCATAGCCTTCTCACTTGGGGGAACCTTGAGTTATTTCCTCTATCTCTGGCGGTAAGTCTCTTTGTGTCTGGGTTCTTTTTGAAGGTACCCTCACGGTATAATCTCTGAGGGGTCCACTGATAGTTCTTTATTTCGTCTGTCTTCATACTTAACATGATAAGTTGGCTTCTTTATAAGCCATCATTTCCTCAGTTCACGGGAATACGTGGAGGTAGGGGCCCACGATTCGTGATTGGACTGTAGATTCATAGTTGGCAGAGAACTGATAAGGTGGCAATCTCTTAGGATGGAGTTTGAGGACAATGGTTTTCTAGGTGCATCATACAAGGAGGACTGGGACCAGGATTGTCTTTTCAAGACTGTAGATGAGATATGTGGTATTAAGGCTGGTTAGAGGCATTCAGTTAACCATTTAAATCCCTTGGAAAAGACGCTTCCAGAGACATATTCACCAAGTATACCTAGTAAAACATTCACTGGCAGTGTTGTTTTTAACAAAACACCTTTCGGTTATGAAGGAGGAATGTCTACGGTTTCTAATCAGGCACTTGGTGGTGAGGAATTTGTTACAGGTACCAAGATTGGAAGCGCCACAAATCTGGTAAACAAAAGGATTGCTAAGGTTCCATCTTCGGCCTACACTCAAAGAGGAGCAGTGATTTTAAAGGATTCTAAAACAAGGAAGGAGGCAAAAGCCTGGAAGCCAAAGAAAACACGACGTCGTCTGGTCATTGGTATGGATGTTAGGCTTGAGGAGACATGTCAACTTTGATTGTGCGCCCTAGTAGGAAAATTTTCTTCTAAACATAAGTGTAATAATACCTTCACAGACTGGATGAAGGAGGTCTGGCAACCTCGGCTGGGATATATTCCAACCTTTATGACTCTACCAAGCAGATGGTTCAGTCTGCTCTTTAAAAATCCTGAGGATGCTAAGATCATTTTAATTTTTTTTTGGGATTATAAGGGCGACATCTTAATGCTGAAAAGATGAAGGACAGGGTTTGACCCAACAACTGAGTATTTCAGTTTCATACACATTTGGGTGTTGTTGCCAGGGTTTCCCTTAAATCTCTGAAAGATACCAACGCTAATGAATATTGGTAATCTACTTGGTCACTTCCTGAAAGTTGATGAAGCTGGTCTACTTTCAACAGACAAACATCTAGCGCGACTTTCAGTTGAATTGGACCTGCATGTTGGATTGATGGATTCCATTGAACTGGAGTGGAGAGGCCATGTTTCGGTTCAACGTCTGGATTATCTTAGTTTTCCATTTAGATGTACCTCCTGCAAGCGAATGAGACATTTGAGGAAGGATTGTCATATTGATCTTGGCCTCTCCAAGGAGGAATTTGATCAGTATCCTAGTTGAAAGGACTTGAATTATATCGAGGAAATCTTGGAGGAACAGGGTTCGTTGGGAGGTGGTGAAATAATGGGTATCGATGAGCCTCAGGTTGACGCTACAAATACCCTCATTGGTAAGATTAAAATTTATTTTCCATCTCTTTTCTTTAATCTAACTTTGTGGGAAAGGGATTTCTTGGAAAATTATGTATTATTACATACAGTCTCGTCGGTTGTTAATAAGAAGGGGATGGAATCGACTGATTTGGGTGTGGCCTTAGGAATTCCTAATCAGACTTTGCCTCTTCCTACTAGTGTTTCTACTGTTTCCGAAACTTCAAATCCTATGGTTCCATCACCTATGGATTTGATTTCTCAGGCTATCCCTTCTCCTTCATTGCCCATTTCAGATTTGTCTTTGGTTGAGTCTTTAGTTCCTTATGTGGCTGAGTCTTTAGTTCCTACTCTACGGAAGAATACCGGGCTGGTTCCTCTTCAGACTTTTTGGGGATCGATCACTTATCTTAACTTGAGTTGTAACTCCAGTGGTGATTTGATTTCTGACAGATCGGACCTTGGTAGAAAGTTGGCCTGGTCGAGGGGTCTAGCGTCTGAAGTATCTCCTATTAAAACTAGGAGTGCTCGGAAGAAACAAGAGCTTGGATCTTCTTCTTTATATAAAGCTACTACATCAACTTTGGATTTGGGGGTGCTTAGAGGCATGAAATCCCTGGCCAGGGCTAAGTCATGATCCTCCTCACCCTAAATATCAGAGGGGTGGCCCCCCCCCTAAAACTTCCCTCCATGAAAAGGTTATTATCTACCACAAATCCAGACATTATATTTCTTCAGGAGACTCTTGTTGATGAAGGCAAAGCTAGAAAGTTTATACTTTCTTTGTGCCCCACCTAGATGTACATTGTTGTGAGCTTTGTGGGGAAGTCGGGAGGTCTTTTGGTGTGGTGGAATACTAATATAGTGGACCTTCAACCATACTTATGTGATGGTGGCATTTTATTTACAGGTTTTTATATCCATGGAAAAAGAAGGATTAGCTTGATAAATATTTATGGCCCGTGTTCAGGCTGGAGATTGTTCTGGGAAAACTTGGAAGCGAAGGGACTTCTTGATCTGAGTAATCCTATCATAGTGGGAGATTTAATTTTTTCTACTGGTCTTGATGAAGTCTGGGGAGTATTGGCCTTGATAGATTCTCAGGCGGCCTTCTTTTTAGATCTGTTTCTGAGACATCATTTGATTGATGTTAAGTCTGCTGAGGTGGTACCAATTTGGTGCAACTACAGATTCGGGGTGAATGGTATTCAAAAACGTTTAGACAAGATTTACGTTTCTACAGAGCTTCTAGATGAATTGGCTTTTTTTAGATCTTGGGTCGATCATCCTTACATTTTCGACCATGCACCAGTCTTTTTTCAGTTGGATTATGGTATCATGTTCACATACTATCCATTCAAGTTCAATGTGGCTCTATTAAAAGATAATAGTTTTGGTGATCTGGTAAGAGAAGTGTGGAATACACAAAAGGAATTTACAGGAGCTGGGGTACAATCTAGATTAATTGGGAAGTTAAGTATTCTAAAAGATAGGGTGAGAAAGTGGACAACGGTAAAAAAGAAAAGAGAACACCAGACTTTTAATCAGATAGAAAATGAAAATGTTACTCTTATCAAAGAGAGTCTGGATTTTCCAACAGCGATTGATCCTCTTAATCGCTTGAAAGTACTTGAGAATGAAAGGAACAAGATGTTAATGGCTGAGGAGGATTTATGGCGCCAAAAGAGCAGGGCTATTTGGATCCGATTGGGTGACAAGAATACAAATTTTTTTCACGGGTTTGCGAGATTTAGGAGAAATAACAAACACCTATGGGAAGTCAAGGATGATTATGATCATGTGCATACGGGGCAGGAGGCTATTAAGGCAAAAGACATGAGACATTTCATCTCTTTTTATAAATATTCCCAGAATTCGATTGTGGATCAGATTGAATCGATTCGTTTATACCCTAGGCTGACTACAGAGGAGGAGGTACACATACTTGAAAATCCGGTCACAAAAGATGAGATTCTTGTGGTCCTGAGGGGTTTTACCAAGGACAAGAGTCCTAGTCCTGACGGGTGGATAGTGGATTTCTTTTTGCATTTTTTTGACTTGGTTGTTGATGATCTTTTAGAGGCTGTCGAAGAATCGTGCTTATCTGGTATGATAAATATATCTTTAAATTCGACTTTCATTGATTTAATCCCAAAGGTTAATGGTCTGACATCTTTTGGTGACTTTAGGTCGATCACCTTATGCAATCTCGTTTATAAGATTATTACTAAGATTCTAGCCAAGCAGATGAGACATATTATGTCCTGTACTCTTTCAGAAGAATAGTTTAGGTTTTTAAAAGGCAGGCAAATCATTGACGTTATAGGTACATCGCAGGAGTGTATTCACAGATAAAGGAGAAAAAGTTGCAAGCTCTAATCCTCAAGATTGACTTGAAGAAATCATATGATTGTATAAGTTGGGACTACATTAGACTTGTTCTTATTCAATGTGGCTTTGGTATTCCAACAACCAAGTGGATTATGAGGTCTATTTCTCCGACCACCTATGTTGTCCTTATTAATGGTGAGCCTACTTATTTTTTCGATGGGGGAAGAGGTATCAGACAGGGGTACCCACAGTTGTTGGTTGTTATATTCGTTGCATGAGTAGCAGTGTCTGAGCGTATGCGTCGGGCGTGTAGGGGGGCGGAGCCCCCCATGCAGGGGTCCAGGGGAAGCGCCCCCGGAAAAAAACTTTCTACCTCGGGAAACATGACACCTACCTCGGGAAACATGTCATGTATTTAGGTGGTTTTTTAGGCACATGGTTTTTGCCGATGGTTTTCTAGTTCCGGTTAAGGAATTAGGGTTTTGCACTAATCTAGGTCATTGGGTTAGAGTTTTTGATGCCGTTGGCTCCTATATGTATATTGTATTGTAAACAATGTAACACAATGAATGAATATAATATATGTTGGTTTTCCCGGTTTCGGTTTCCAGGGGAAAAATCTCTGTGTAATGTTTGTATTTTCCATTGTATCTTTTCTGTTCTTTTATGAATATCTATTTACAGTAGACATTGTACAAGGTTAGAATTTACATTTGGTATTAGAGCTTTATTGGCTTCAGGGGGACGCCTTTGTGGTCAAGGGTTTGGCTTGGGACTCTGATAAGCCTTGTTAAAGTGGGAGATCTGCGGTATTGTTTTTCAGGTGAAAAGAAATGGAAAGCAATTCAAAGATGGAGAACGAGAAGTTTAATGGGAAAAGATTTGAGCTATGGAAGCTCAAGATGGAAGATCTTTTGGTGGACAGAGATCAGTGGATTGCGGTAGATCCAGGTACCACACCTACAGGAACTTCTGTAGATGACTGGAAAAAGATGGATTGAAAGGAAAAGAGCACAATCCGACTGTGTCTCTCCGATTCAGTATTACTGAATGTGTTAGAGGAAGCTACAACTAAGGATTTATGGGAAAAGTTTGGGAAGTTGTATCAGTCTAAGTCCTTGGTAAATAAAATATTCCTAAGAAAGAAGTTGAATAACTTGAGGATGAGAGATGGAGACTCGATGGCAGAGCATTTGAACGCCTTCAATACTGTGGTAAGCCAGTTAGTATCTGTTGAGATTAAAATTTCAGATGAAGATATATGTATCGGTTTGTTGTGTTCTTTACCAGACTCGTGGGATAGTCTGGTTGTGGCCATATGTAGTAATACAACTTCTTTGAAGTTTGAAGAAATGGTCTCATCCTTTTTGTCGGAGGAGATGAGACGAAAGAATATGGAAGGACATAGCACAAACACATTATTTGCAAGAGGATGTTCCCAGGAAAGAAATAGATCTAATTTCTCAAGTGGGAGATCTAAGTGTAATGGTAGATGTAAATCTCCTAGAAAGTTTGTAAGGGTATGTTGGAGGTGTGGAAAAGAAGGGCACTACAAGAAGCGGTGTAGATCCAAAGTTGAGAAAAAGAAGGGATTTGAAGAATCTTCTTCTACAAAAGAAAAGACCTCCAAGGAAGAAGGAGGGGATGTGTACTTGGCCTCTTCAAGCACACATGCATATCATGAGGCATGGTTGATTGACTCTAGTGCATCCTTTCATATGACTCCCCATAGAGAGTGGTTCTGCGAATATGAAAAGTATGATGGAGGTAATGTTTTCTTAGGTAATGATTCAACAACCAGAATCATAGGAAGAGGAAGGGTCAAGTTGAGACTCATAGATGGAAGGATTAGAACACTACCTGGTGTTCTACACATCCCAGGTATGGCCATAAATTTGATTTCTGTAAGCAAAATGGAAGATGCAGGGATAAAAACATTTTTTGTAAAGGGAACTTGTAGGATGGTTCGAGGAGCAATGGTGTTGATGAGGGAGTTTTCTTTCGAACTTTGTATAAGCTTCTAGGAAGCACTATTAGTGATGGGTGTAATAGATCCATTGTTCCTGATATTGGAGTTGAATAAGAAAGAACTCCTACAGTCTCTGGAGAAAAGGTTATGTTGTGGCATCAAAGACTAGGGCATATCAGAGAGAAGGGTCTTCGAATACTACACGGTAAAGGTATGGTTGAAGGTATGTCTAACTGCTCTCTAGATTTTGATTTCTGTGAACATTGTCTATATGGGAAGCATAATCGGGTAAGATTCCCCTCTGGTGCAACGAGGGCAGAAGGAATTTTACAACTAGTTCACAGTGATGTTTTTGGACTTGTGTCGGTCTCATCATTGGGAAAATCCATGTACTGTGTCTCATTTATGGATGAATTCTCAAGGAAAACTTGGATATATTTCCTCAGGAAGAAATTTGAAGTCTTTGACAGGTTTAAAGAGTTTAAGGCTCTTGTTGAGAATCAAACAGAGAAAAGAATTAAGGTGCTAAGAACAGATAATGGCGGAGAGTTCTGCGGGAATGAATTTGAAGAATTCCGTAAGAAGTGCGGTATAGCAAGGCAGAAGACTTCTCCATATACACCTCAATAGAATGGAGTTGCAGAAAGGATGAACAGGAAACTGATGGAAAAAGCGAGGTGCATGCTCATTGATGTCGGGTTAGGGAAAGAATTCTGGGCAGAGGTAGTGGGTACTACATGTTATCTGGTCAACATATCACCCTCATCAACGTTGGGTGACAAGACTCCACAAGAGGTATGGACTAGTAAGGAACCTTCTCTCACACATCTTAAGGTGTTTGGTTGTGATGCATATGTTCATGTTCCAAAGGAAAACAGGAGTAAGCTGGATAAGAAGGTTGAAAAATGTATCTTTATTGGATATAAAGATGGTCTCAAAGGTTATAAGCTTTGGAACCTAGAAACTAAGAAGGTAGTGTATAGCCGAGATGTGGTATTTAGAGAAATGAAGGATGTTATTAAACAGGAAGTCCTACCAAGTAAGGAAGAACCAGAGAAGATAGAGTTTGATTTAAAGGATGATGAAGTAGACTCTACAGAAGAACATGAATCAAAAGATGAAGATCCTCATACTCCAATATTGAGGAGATCGGATCAAGAAAGAAGGCTACCAGAAAGGTATAGTCCATCTGATTTTCGTTCAAATTTTTCTTTTTCTATTACTGATGAGGATCCTAGAACTATCAGGGAGGCAGTGGATTCAGAGGATGGAAATCTCTGGAAAAGAGACATGGAAGAAGAAATGGTATCTTTGGATAAGAATGAGGCTTGGGATCTAGTGGAGTTGCCAACTGGAAGAAAGCCCATTGGCAGCAAATGGGTATTTAAAAAGAAGCTGAATGTAGAAGGAAAAGTGGAGAAATACAAAGCTCGGTTAGTAGCAAAGGGTTATTCCTAGGTTGAGGGAATTGATTTTGGTGAGATTTTTTCTCCTATTGCCAAGTCAACCTCTATAAGATTTCTGTTATATGTTGCTGCTGCATTTGATTTTGAAGTAGAATAGATGGATGTGAAGACAACATTCTTGCATGGGGATCTAGAAGAAGAAATCTTTATGAAGCAACCAGAAGGTTATGCTGTGAAAGGAAAGAAGGAGCTGGTATGCAAGTTGAAAAACTCCCTGTATGGTTTAAAACAATCACCAAGGATGTGGTATCAAAAATTTGATACTTATATGCTGGGACTTGACTTCAAAAGAAGCAAACAGGATCACTGTGTGTATTCTAAATTAATTGGTGATCTTTTGATTTATTTGGTCTTATATGTGGTTGACATGTTGATGATAGGAAACAATAAGGAGATTATCTAGGATGTGAAAACTCAGTTGTCCTCTAAATTCAACATGAAGGATCTTGGTGATTCAAATTTCATTTCGGGCATGGAAATTAAAAGAGATCGAAAAAAGAGGAAACTCTGGTTAAATCAGAGAAAATATGTCGAGACAATATTGCAGAGGTTTAATATGCAGTAATGTAAACCGGTCAAGGTTCCTATTCCTGTTGGTGTAAAGTTATCTGCGGATCAGTGTGACAAGACACATGAAGAAGAGGAGGACATGTCTCATGTTCCATGTGTGAGTGTAGTTGGCATTTTGATGTATACAATGGTCTGTACTAGACCGAACATTGCACATGCAGTGGGAGTTTTGAGCAGGTATATGTCAAAACCAGGGAAGGAGCATTGGACAATAGTAAAAAGGGTTTTCGGGTATTTGCGTGGCACTGCTAGCTATGGATTGTGCTACAAAGGAAGACCGGGATTGGACAAAGTGGTTGATATACATGGCTTTGTGGATGCAAACTGGGCTGGATATTTGGATCATAGGAGATCTACAAGCGGTTATGTGTTTAACCTATTTGGAGGAGCAATAAGTTGGATGAGCAAAAGATAGGTTGTAGTGGCACTTTCAACTATAGAATCTAAATACATGGCAGCCACTCATGCAAGTAAAGAAGCAGTATGGTTACAAAGATTGTGTTCAGGTATTGGGTTGGTACAAGAAGCTGTAAGGATAGAGTGTGACAATTAGAGTGGAATTTTTCTGGCGAAGAACCCTGCTTATCATTCAAAGACAAAGCACATTGATGTTCAATATCACTTTGTGAGAGACATGATTGAAGAAAAGAAAGTATCACTGATGAAGGTGGACACTTTGAAGAATGTTGCAGACTCATTAACAAAATCTGTGAGCACTGAGAAGTTCTCTTGGTGTAGAGGATCCATGGGCATTGTTGCCCTGGACTTTTGACTATGTAACCCTATAACCCCTTGTATGCAAAGAAAACAACAAGTGGGAGAATGTTGGGTATGTGTTATATTCTTTGCACGAGTAGCAGTGTCTAAGCATATGCACTGGGCGCACAGGGGGGTGCAAGGGGGCGGAGCCCCCCGCGCGGAGGTTTGGGGGAAGCGCCCCTAGAAAAAAAAATTCTGCCTCGGGAAATGTGACACCTACCTCGGGAAACGTGTCATGTATTTAGGTGGTTCTTTCGGCACATGGTTTTTGCCGATGGTTTTCTATTTTCGGTTAAGGAATTAGGGTTTTGGACTAATCCAGGTCATTGGGTTAGGGTTTTGGATGTCGCTGGCTCTTATATGTATATTGTATTGTAAACAATGTAACATAATGAATGAATATAATATATGTTGTTTTTCCCGGTTTGGGTTTCCAGGGGAAAAATCTTTGTGTAATGTTTGTATTTGCCATTGTATCTTTTCTGTTATTTGTTGAATATCTGTTTATAGTAGACATTGTACAAGGTTAGAATTTACAACTGTCACCTTTGCTCTTTATTTTAGTAATGGAAGGCTTGAGTATTGCATTAAAAAAGTGACAAGGGGAAGGTAGGGTGACAGGTATTAAGGTAACTAGACTCTTATGGATTCTCCATCTCCTTTTTGTAGATGATATTCTCATAATGACTAATGCTTCTGTTAATGAGTGGTTGGAGATACAAAATCTCCTGGCTATATTTTGCAACACTACAGGGTTGATGATTAATTCTCAGAAAACATCCTTTTATCAGTTTGGAGTGCAACCAGCTGTCTTGGACTCCATAATTTTTTTTTTTCCATATGAAGTTAATAATATTGCAAATGGATTTCAGTATTTGGGTTATACTTTCAAAGATGACAGGTTTAAAGCTGAAGATTGGGATTGGTTGTTATCAAAATATGAAAATAGAATTAACCATTGGTGCAATGAATAAAAATGACATTTTTTTCTTGGAAAAGAAATTTCAAAATAAAAATGCTTATCGAGGTAACACAACCTCCCACAATATAATATAATGAAGATGACTATAACCATCGGTAAGGACATGCCTACTATTTATTATTAATTAAATTAATTAACAATTTAATTACATAGCAAATATTAAATTTAATTAACATTTTTGTCGCACAACAAAGTATTATGCACTATTAAAAGAATAGATTCTACCAAGGACGATTTTTAATGCGTTCATAATGACAACTAAAACTAATTTTAATTTTAAAAGAAAAGTAAATGGAATATAAAGATAAGTCTATTTCACTAATATTTATTCCCAAATTATTAAAGTTTGAGTAAGAAAAATTCTTTTAAGAGGAACCATCCACTTTGGAGGTCATCTATGCATCAGATGTCAAAAAACCTATGCATTAATACGACTCGATAAACCTATACATTAATACTTAGTACAATGTTTTTTATATTTTAAACTAGATGCTAGTAAATTATGCCATCAATGTCACTATTTGAGATCACCTTAAAATGCTATGTTCTTGATTGTGAGGATTTGAACATAGTATCTTAATTAAAAAACAATTAAATAAATTGTTTGAAATGGAAAAAAAAAAAACTTTTAATGAGCTACCTAAAACTTGTTTGTAAGAAGAATT
Source organism: Picea mariana (assembly GCA_032191745.1). NCBI lineage: Eukaryota > Viridiplantae > Streptophyta > Pinopsida > Pinales > Pinaceae > Picea > Picea mariana. Next base: position 2,269 of record JASDQU011100649.1, on the reverse strand, counting down.
AATATTTATTTGGTGAACATAATGGGAATCAAAACTATTGTGTAAAAGTACACATATACTTCTTCTTTTTTTCAAAATCATTTTTATTTGAATAATTTTTTTAGTTTTTAAAATAAATTTAAATTACTAATATTTAAAAAACATAAGACATGGAAAAAGTGAAATCCTTTATTATTAGGAGTGATAAAAGCTTGATATATTATCAAAAGCTATATTCCTTATTTTGTAGTAATACTAAAAGGTTTTATACATTTCAAACCATGTTCAAAGTATATATATATATATA
>JASDQU011100647.1:10144-22227 GCA_032191745.1 Picea mariana | reverse complement strand
TGTAGTGAAGGGAAAATAAGAGTTGGTCTGTAAGCTAAAGAAGTCACTATATGGTCTAAAGCAATCACCTAAGATGTGGTACCAAAAGTTTGACACATACATCCTTGGATTGGGATTTGTAAGAAGCAGGGTTGATCACTATGTATATTCCAAGCAAGTTGGTAATCACTTCATATATGTAGTGTTGTATGTTGATGTCATGTTGTTGGTAGGAAATAACATGGATGTTATAAAGGAGGTGAAATCGCATTTATCCTCCAAATTTGACATGAAGGATCTCGGTGCTGCTGACTTCATTATGGGAATGGAGATTAAAAGAGATTGTGCAAACAGGAAACTTTGGTTGAATCAGAGAAAATATGTTGAGACGATATTGCAGAGGTTTAATATGCATGGAAGTAAACTGATCAAGGTTCCTATTCCTATAGGTGTAAATTTATCTACAGATCAGTTTCTCAAGACACGGGAAGAAGAAGAGGACATGTCCTATGTTCCGTATGCCAGTGCAATTGGCAGTTTGATGTATGCAATGGTTTGTACTATACCAAAAATTGCACATGCAGTGGGATTTTTGAGCAGGTATATGTCAAAATTAGGAAAGGAGCATTGGACAACAGTAAAGAGGGTCTTCAGGTATCTTCATGGCACTACCAGTTATGGATTGTGCTACCAAGGAAGACCAGGATTGGACAGAGTGGTGGACATACATGGCTTTGTTGATGAAGACTAGGATGGAGATCTGGATCGTAGAAGATATACAAGTGGGTATGTGTTTAACCTATTTGGAGGATAAATCAGTTGGATGAGCAAAAGATAGGCTGTGCACTCTCAACTACAGAAGCTGAATACATGGCAGCCACTCATGCAAGCAAGGAAGTAGTATGGTTACAAAGATTGTGATCAGGTATTGGGTTGGTACAAAAAGAAGTGAGATTATATTGTGACAGTCAGAGTGCAATCTTCCTAGCAAAGAACCCAACTTACCATTCAAAGACAAAGCATATTGATGTACAGTATCACTTTGTGAGAGACATGGTTGAGGAAAAGAAGGTGTTGCTAGAAAAGGTTGAAACTTTGAAGAATGTTGCAGATTCATTGACAAAGTCTGTGAGCACAGAAAAGTTCTCCTGGTGTAGAGTAAAAATGGGCATTGCTTCCCTGGATTGTTGACTATATAACCCTCTGGACCCCTGGATGCAAAGAAAACAACAAGTGGGAGAATATTGGATATGTGTTATATTCTTTGCATGTGTGTGTGGGGGTGCATCAGATATGACAATTGCGTCTGACGATCCCTCGTACTAGTGCTATGTTTGTTTCATGTGCACGGGGCACTTTCCTAGGGGGGTCCCATAGGGGGGAAGGTATGCCCACCCCGGTTACTTGCAGCGTTCAGGGCAGCGCCCCAAAATTTTATTTTGGGTGGTTTTTTCTATTTTTAGCAGATTATGTTATTTTTAGCGGTTTACTAAAAATAATCCCAGTTTTAGGGATTAGGGTTTTGGTATCTATGGAATACCTAAAAAAATTGTATATATTGTATAGTGAATGGTGAAATTCGATATAATGAATATAAGAAAGGTTTTCTCGGTTGAGGGTTTCCGGTATAAATATCTGTGTACTATGTGAATGAGCCATTGATTAAATTTTGTTTTTCTTAAGAATCTATATGCATTGCTTTACTTCATAGGTTTAAAACTTACACTAACATGTCGGTGATCGTTCAAGGTGTCTTTCATTTGTAGCAATATCTTCTTTGATTCTTGTTGGGTTTCTACTATTTTTGGATCTGCCTTAGGGTTTTCTTCATTCAGATTCACTCTTTCGAGCTTAGCAATCATTCTAGGGAAATCCAATACTTCATGGTCCAAAGCTTTGCAACAAATGCAACTAGGTATTCCACCAGGGAATTCCTTAGCTAGATGTCCCAGTCTTCTGCAACTGTAACATAAGGTTAATCCTCTCTTCCTTTTAAATGATCCCCAACTTCTTCTATATTGCGCACTAGGATCATGGTAGCTAGTTTGCAAAAAATTCTTTCTAGGATCTTGCATTTATTTGCTAGTCCAAACATTCTTTCTATGCATAGGTATGACATATCTATCACTATTCTTATCAAATCTATTCATATCAAGCTTTCTTTCATCTATCAGAGCCCTAGTTTTCAATCCAAGACAGAATCTATCAAACATACCTAGATCCATACTCTAGAAACAAACATTTTCACTTGTTTTACTTCTATATAGCACAAAGCTTCCATATTTAAGACCTTTTAACTATTATTACCTTTATTAGAGAACAGAGTTTACAGATCTTACTTCTTTTCTGCAGATCCGACCTCTCTTCTTCAAAAACTTCCAATTGTACCTTTCTTAGAGAACAAAGCATTCAGATCTCGCTTCTTTTCTTCCGATTTGTCCTTCCTTTCTTTAGCACAAAGATTTTTCAGATCAAGTGGATTACTACACACTAGGTCACAGATCCACGCATAGAGCTTCCACAGTTTCAGGATGCATCTTTGCACAAAGATTCTTCTTCCTCATTTCCCAGCAATCACAGTTTTAGGTCTCGGCAACAGAACCATTTATTGGCACAGGGGTAGATCCAGGGTTCAACACTACAACAATGCACCAACAAAGCCCTAACTACCGACCCTTTAGGCAACACCTGCGAATGAAAATGAAGTCTCACCTGAGGTAGAGGTAGGGGTGGTTGCAAGACTCAAATGTATGCAACCTTAGTTGGGACACAGATCTATGATTATATCACTTATAGAGCACTTAGCATAGATTATTCATCAATATTCAGTCCTTATTATACTTCGTGGATAGCACAGATCATCGAAGTATTCACTTATATCTAAGGTAAATTAGCACTTAGCAATAGTTAATAGGTCATATCCAGTAGTTCAACACTAAGTATCTCCATACATATCATATCTACTATGTATACCTATCTTATAATCACAAAGCATAAATATATCCATCTAAATATATCAAAGCACTTAGCAAAAGCAAAGAGAAGCACAACAAGTCAAGGAACAAAGAATAACACACATATTTATGTGGTTCACCCCCACCCTACGGCTACGTCCACCAAATCTTCTTCTATATTATCATCGGCCAATCAGTTACAAGCAAAAAGCCGTAGAAACCCTTACTTTGCACATGACAGAAGATCTACGCAACCCGCTAGATCCTTCTTCCTTGCCTTTCATCACAAAGCCTTCTATATATTCACACAGGGACTTACACTAAGCTTTGCAAGTCTATATAGAATGCACAAAGCTCTCGATCACATGGATCCCTTCTTGGCATTTAGCCTATATCACCTAGATCCCTTCTTGGCACTTAGCCTATATCACATAGATCCCTTCTTGGCACATAGCCTATATCACATAGATACAATACAATCCTCTCCTCTCTAATATATCCCTATATGTCTATTTATACATAAAAAATGGGCCTAAGAGTGGGTAAACCCATGGGCCAACATCCCTTTCCCATTACATATTCCCAAAACCCAAAAAGGGACGCAAAAGTGGGACGAGATCCCTTGATCTCTGCTTCGTCTGGCGCTCCATCTTCGACAGGTTGTCGAAGTCCCAAAAACGATCAAATATGACCAAGTAACTTCAAAACTTGGTCAAGGGCAAACAGTAGGCATGGGAGGCCAATAAGGGTCGTGATGGATAGGGTCATTAATCAAATATTTGATGTCTGGGGTGTTCAATCTAGTCATGGAAGGAAATGAATTTTAAGGTTTTTTTCCATGGGGAACCAAGAGAATATGGTCTTTATGAAGGAGGTGAAATGATAGAAATGGGTGCATCAGTACCTCTCAATGGGGAGGGGGGTTTTGAGTCAAAGGAGAAAGAACCTATTGATAGGTTAAGGATAGGGACCCTATTTCATTGAATGTAGATGAGAGTATGCCTAATAGGGAACTCAGGTCAAAATCCTTTCAGCCTATGAGACTATATGATGCAAACACCCACCACTCCCAGGGGTTCATGCGACCTCACAGTCTAAGGATCATTCACACTAAGGAGTTGAATCAGCTCTTGGGATCTTGTTGAACCCTTGAATTCCTTCTCAACAGGACTTTTCCCTTTCCCTTGCGTGCAAAATCATGTTCACAAGGGTCCTAATACTCTAGCGGAGTCTTCCACATGACCTCAGGCCAAAACCATGGGCTAGATTTCAACTTAGCGAACAATTTGGGACTTTGGAGCTTCGAGTTTTGGGAGCTCCAATAGAAACACACAATGTTACTCCCGCACGCCGAAATCGTGGATATTCAAACAAAGGGATGGATCGACGGTCCTTGTTATGCGCCATGATTCGACAGTACACATGGGTTTTGGGACTATGGGCTTCAAGAGTCCCGACCCAACAACCATGCGAATCAAACAAACGTCGAATTGGTGAACTTCTGAAGGGATCCTAGATCAATGGCCCACACCTCTCTAGCAGTCAACGGCTATGATCCTCTCCAAGACTCCAGGCTTTGGGATTTTTGAGAGGTTAACACACACAACTCTTTGGATCGCCGAACTCCAAAGAAGTAAGGAGTTATGATCAACGGTCCATGTGTCCCTTCAAATGGATAGCCTGGATCTGCTCTGGGATTCGGGCCTTCAGGGCATTCTACGATACAACACTCCAAAATATTTGAACATCAAATTAGAGAAGGAATAGATTGGCTATCCACATGTCCCTCTCAATCGATGGTCGAGATCTAATATGGCCTTCAGGAGTTTTTGACTCAAATCTCTTTGTACCTTCATTTCCCCAGACTGTCGGACTACTAAACAACCAACAATCTACTGACACATGGCCAAGATGCCAATGACCAGGATCCACTTTGAGCTTCAGAGCTTTGGGAAATTTTCACACTCCTGCAACTACACCTCAATTTCGCCAAATATATAGACTTATGGATAATCGTTGATTTGCGGACACATGTCCTTCTACAAACAACGGTCCATATTGATTTCAGGAAATCTATGAATTTGTGAAGTCCGAAGGGCTTCAAGGGTTAACACCCACGCTACTTTCCCAAATTTGATGGCTAGGAAATATCTAAATCCTCCTCGAGCAGATCTCATCCACTCAACCTTGTAAATGAAAAGGATTCTTCCACCAAAGAGTTGTGTTCTCTATTCCTCCTGAGATTTATCACTTGAAGTGATTTGGACTTATGGACACTCCTTGCACTTACTTTTATTGGAAAACTTGGTGATCTAAGAAATCCTTCCACTCATTCCTTGCATTCGTTCTCCTTGGGAATTTTTCAACACTTCTCTAAGTGTTGGCTCTGTGCACACCTTGCACTGGTCTTCTTGATATTTTATACTCCACTGAGTATACATTCACTCCATGCAATCACTCTTTGAAGTTTCACACTATCTCTCCTAAGAAAACGAGTCTAACAATGACTCTACATTCACACTCCTTGCATGGCATTGTGCACTCCTTGCACGACGATTTCAAAAGAGAAAAAAATGAAACTTACAGAACATCACAGGTTCATTCATTCAATCATAGTATTCACACACACAGGAATATACAACATAGAAAGAAAACAACACAACATTACCCAATTAACTCATACATGTACAACTGAGAGATTTGAAACAATTATCCTACTATTATATTACCTAAACAAAACATTTACAAGAGTTCTTGTAGCTCTCAGCTTTTGCTCTCGGCAACAATAACAATAAACTTCATATTCAATTACAATATTCTTCAACAACATCATTTGGGCATAGATTAGACATATTATACACGAGGGGCTTCTCGAGCCTTCCCTCCAGACTATCTTAGTGCTTTCACATCATAATTAAATCATTCTACCACTAAGTCTTATTAAAATTAAATGAGCATTTACAAAATAGATACAAGTTGATGCTCAAAATATGTATAATTCCTTAGGCATTAAAGAAATTACAATCTCCTGGATTGTTTACAATGGCTCAAGCCTCAAAACATTAAAGGCTCTTTAATTTCAATACTTTCAAAATATTAAGGTGATGAGCTCTCCTTGGGATTCAAAATAGTTTAAATGTGCACACTAGATGTTGAGTTGTCCTCCACTTGGCCTCCTTGAACGTTGATGGTGATGCTCGGGAGGAGCTATGGTGTCCTAAGTAAACTCTAAGTTTGGTTGGTGTGTTGATGTGGTTTTGAAACTGGTTAAATGTTGAAAGTAAATTGTTGAAGTAAAAACAAATGTTGAAAATGAAAAAAAAAATGAAAAACAAGTGCTTGAAATAAACTCCGACTTATGCAAGAAACCTAATCAAAAGCACTAAGTGTTGACTTTTCTTTTTGAAAAACTGAAAAATGTTTCATACAAACTTGGGAATCTAAAGTATCGAGCTTTCCCTAAAACAATGCAACGAAATTTGCAAGGAGAAATCACTATTGGTAATCAAAAAATAGGGTCCTAAATGGCCTTTTTCTTTTCACTAAGGGTTTGGTATGCAAATATGAGCTAACTAAGGTTCTGTAACAAAACAATTATGACATCCAATGGTTGTATAAAACAACAATAAACTAAATGCAATGCAACCTAGTTTGAATGTCCTACCCTATATGTTTTCTTTTTGTATTTTCAAATGCACTAAAACGGTATGCAAATAAAAGAAAGAACCTACATGAATTATCATCTATTGAAAGGACAAGATAAATCCTATTTGTACATGAAAATAGGGATTCAAACCCTAAAATAACCTATTGAGGGAAATATATTGAAACCCCATGGTGTATTGGTCCTCAATCCCTTGAGTTTAGTGGGGTTTTTAATCCAAGCAATAAACTGAAGAAACTAAAGGAAATTATGGGCCCTAAATAACACATGTAGCAACCTAACAAAGCACTGGAAACAATTAAAATTTTGAAAAATGACCAATGCGTAAAAATACCTAGAATAGTGTCTTGGTCTGTGACAAAAAAAGGGTCAAAAGGTGCATTGGGAAGTGGCAAAAAGTGGCCCAAAAAGAGCATTGGTAAATGGCAGAAAATGACCCAAAAAGTGCATTGGCCAATGTTGTTGTTTCCTAGAAAACGTGTGTCAGTTCCAAGGTCTTAAGCTTGCACTTGTAGCCTTGGCTCCAATGGTTTCTTGAGTGGTTTTCATCTCCCATAACTTGAAAACACAAATAGAAATTTGGAGGATGTTAAAAACCCTTGAAAATTATAGAAACACAATAAAAAAATGGAAAAATCAACCATTTACCACACACCCACAACCAAGGATCATGAGCTTAATAAAATCCCCAGTGGAGTCACTATTTTGTTGGTTTGTTTTTGCAGTAAGGGTGAGAAAATCCACAAACTTTGTGGTTGTAACAAAGCTATAGACAAAAAGGGTTAGAAAACAAGAAACCCTAGTTTTCTATGAAACAAATTTGTTTCAAGATCTATGTTATTCACCAAGAGTAAAAGGCATGCAAAAGAAAATAGACATGAACAATAATAGATGTAAATAATAAATGGATTATCATACCCAATGAATAGAGTATATATGAATACACCTATGTAGAAAACCTTTGAATACCATAATCCTTTGGTGGCATCTTCGTGGGAGGGTTCTTCTTCTTTCTAGAGCGTGTGGTTGTAGGCTATGATTCTCCTCTTTGGTGGCTGAAAGTGATGGTGAAATGTAGGCAAACGTTATAAGGGAATTTTGGAAGCATTTTGTTCCTTTCAATGGATATAGAAATGGATGGTATCTCTTTATTTATAGGAAAAATAGTGGTTATATTTTATAGTGTCAAAATAATAAAATATGATTATTTGACCAAATCAATTTTAACCATTGCTTTTGAATTTTACCTTTTTTGAATAAATTAAAGAGGAAAAATTCATAAAAGTTTTTTATAACTTTAATTAAATGGAATTAAAATTAGGAAAAGTGGAATTAATTATACAATTGGCAGGGGAGTTCTCAACTCTACAACTAGGGTTTTTTGGATGCAATTCTCTTCCTAGGGTTTCTACAATTTCCATATCTTCTCAGCATCTACACTAGTCTTTCCACAAGCACATTGACCGAAGTGATGCTATGGATCCTACAATTGAATGGGAATGAGCCCACTTCTAAAAATAAGTTGTGGTGTCCACAGTTGAAGGCTCTAATGGATCGAAGTAGCCATCCTTTGATCCACCGTCACAATTTCTGGACCGGGGACTATACCCATATTTTAGAAAGGCAAAGGAAATGGATAATGATCCTACATCCTCCCTTACAAAGGTGGCTTAGGCATGGGATCCAGGAAAATTTCTTCCATAATATTCTTTTGCACCAAGGTATGTGGTTAGATCTGTGATATTAGGAGAAGACTCACAATATATAAGGGATCAAATGCTTAATAGAAAACTTTTAGGTTCGTGGCCCTCTGAAATGGATCTGGTTAAATGTATCAAATCCTGGTGGAATCCCAAGGGACATTTTGACCTTTGGTTGGGTTCCAAAGTCTTTTTCATTGTGATCTTTCAAAATCTAGAAGATAGAGAATGGATATTTATGAATGGGCCTTAATTTTTCAATTCAATTGGGATTTATCTAACATATATCACAGATCGCTTTAGTAAAAAAAAAGAGGAATTTACCCATGCCCCTATTTGGATCATTCTTTACTCCCTACCATAGGATTTTTGGCTATAGGGAATCCCAGAAGGCATTGGGAACACTCTGGGAATCTATGTGAAATGTGTTGAAGACACAAGACAACAACACTACACTTCTCATGCAAGGATCTATGTGTACATGAACATATCCAAAACCCTCCTAGGATTTATCTGCCTGAAATTTCATGGTGAGGAATAGATTCATACAATCAACTATGAGCACATCCCCTTAAGGTGCCAAAAATGTCATGAACATGGTCACTTGTTCAGAGGTTTCCCACTTAATTCCCCTCCCAAGCAAGATCTAATAGTGGAAGAAACATCGAAGGATGGTTTCACCCAGGTCCAAGGGAAATGTGGACCAGGTCAAAAGACACCATTTGTTCCTCAAGACACATCTTCTTTTGTTGTCAACTCATTCAGGATATTAGGGGAAACCATAGAAAACCAAGAAATAAATGGGGCCACACATCCCAAAAACAAAGAATCAGAAGAAACAAAAATGAAAATCATCTATGAACTCATTTTAGAACAAATCATCCCTCAGGGAGATGACCAAACCAATGAATAGGGAGGAGACATGGAAATAGAGTTGGAGAAAAAAGAATAAGCAAGAATTGATCTGGTTAGTCTAGAAGAAGTATATCGCAAGTAGGAATTGCACTCCCTACCACTGGATCAGCTCCAAAAAGTGCATAAGGTATACCTCAACTCCATGGATTGTGCTACTTCTAGATATGGTCAGGGGTTGGGTAACCACAAGGATCCACTAAAGGATAATCGAAATATTTCAAAGGATAAGAAGAAATGAGGCTAAAAAACTACCCAACAACTATTCTAGGATGTAGGAAGTTTCATGGTGAATTCAGGTCAGATCTAGAAGACAACAGAAATTTTTTACCCACTTCCTTCCCAACCTTCCTAACAAATATCATCTCCTGGAAAATTAGAGGTATAAATGGAAGGACTAAGAAACGACTCCTTCAAAAATGTATAATGGAAAATAATCTAGATATTCTTCTTCTATAAGAAACAAAATGTGTAGTCATTGATGAAAACATAATACTATCTAGATCCTATAGAATTCGACAGAGGGCCTTAAAATTCTCTGGAATGTGAAAACAATCATCATGGAAAATATTTTTACTAATAAATGGACCATCTCATCTAGTTATAGATATCTTGTCTCAGATAGGGAAGGGTTCATAAAAAAATTTTATGGGCCACCCACTCAAGTGGAGAAAACCTCCTTCCTAGAAAATCTTGAAGGGTTGTGCGAAATCACTCAGAATCGACAGTGGGTTTTAGGAGGAGAATTTAATATCATTCTTTCCCTCGAAGAGAAAATAGATGGAATCTTCATAATAGAGAATGATAGCACGGGACTTAGAAACCTAATTGAAAGACTTCATTAAAAAGAAATGGAAAACATTAATGGAGATTTCACTTGGTCCAACCATTGATCTGGACCTCATCAAATCTCTTGGCGATTTGATCAGTTTTTAGTCATGGAATATTTAATATTGGATGCGCCTCTCTTGGAGTCCAATATCCTTCTGGTGATGGGCTCCAACCATTTTCCTATATATCTATGGATTGACATATCTATCACTCCTCGTCACAAGCCCTTTCATTTTGGAAATTTATGGTTAACCCATCCAAAATTTTAGGAGACTGGTGGGTAGATGCAACTATCCCACATGGTACTTTGATGTAAATATTTCAATAGAAGTTGAATAACTTCAAACAACACCTCAAGGAATGGAAAAAACATACTTTTTGAAATATCTTCCAAGCCCAATTGGATATGGAACAATGCATCAGAGAAATCCAATAGGAAATATTAACATAGGGAAGCTTAGAGAAATTGCAAGAGGAAGAGGTTAAGGTTAATTAACAGTTGGAGGAAGGAATGCCCAAGAAGAAATTATCTAGAAACATAATCCCAAAGTATAGTGGTTGAAAGAGGGGGTGGGGGACGATAAATGTTTCCATATATCTATGATTCAAATGAGGCACATCAACTACTTCACCAAATTAGAATATGTGCAAGATTGGGAAATCACAACCAATGAAAATATAGAGTGGGAATTAGTCAACTAATATGAGAATATTATCACATAACCTTGCCCCAAAAAATTAAAATTACCTAGCACATTCCCTCACTGGTCTCTATTAACCAAAATATGGCTCTCCTAATACAAATCACCTTAGATGAGGTTGATCATGAAGTCAAGGAAATTCTAGTTGGCAAGTCCCTGAGTCTAGATGGCTTCACTACATATTTTTTCCACCATTGTTGGCACCTGGTTCATTAATAGGTTTGGTAGCTAATTGAATATTCTCATAGTATAGGTACGGTGCTTCCAGCCCTCAATGCAACCTTCCCCACTCTAATTCCAAAAGAAGAGTTTTTGTCTCATCCCAAGCAATTCTTCCTTATAACACTCTGCAATGTCATCTACAAAATCATCACAAAGGTAATTTCTCTCAGACTTAAACCTCTCCTCTCTCACATAATTTCTCATGAGAAAATGGGTTATGTCAAAGGACGTAAACTTTTGGATAGTGTTATTTTATCCCATGAAGTCATCCACTCTCTAAGAACCTCTGATATCCCTAACATGATAATCAAACTCGGCCTATCTAAGGATTTTCAAAAAATCATATGGTAGTATATGAGATCCATGCTCATCACCTTTGGTTTTAATACAGATTGGGTTAACTAGGTCTTGAATCTTACTTCATCTTCCTTATTTTCCATCTTTGTCAATGGAGTCCCCTCTTCACCCTTCTCTCCTTCACGAGGAATCTACCAAGGTGACCCTATTTCTCCCTTCCTATTAGTCATGAAATAATTTATTAGCCGGTACATCAAAGTTATTAATGAAAAAGGTTCTCTTTAATTCCTTTCTTTTCATGGGCTAAACCCCCCATTTCCCACATCCAATTTGTTGATGACACGATGATGATGGGAGCCCCAATGATTCATGAAGCTTGAAATATTATTTAAATACTTAAAGACTTTAGTGATGCCTTGGGAACCTCCATAAATACTAACAAATCCCAATTCTGTTTCTTCGACACTCCCCATGTTGTCCAATCTTTTATCACCTGAATATTTGGATTCAGTAGGAGTTCCCTTCCATCCAAATATTGGGGCATCCCTCTCATTGACAATTGTTGATACTAAGAGGGGGGTGAATCAATATCAAGTACAATTTGAAACCTTTTTCAACTTATACTTAAACCATTAAACTATATCCAATAAGCAATAAACAATATTATACGAGTTACAACATTACACCACAATACACCATGCACAATATATGGGAAATAATCAATAGTTATTGTTCAAGGGAAGTAATGACTTCTAAAGGTAGCTACAGCTTCCAAATGTAAAGGGAAGGATAAACCTCCAATATGAAGATACAATCATCCAAT
>JASDQU011100647.1:0-10094 GCA_032191745.1 Picea mariana | reverse complement strand
AATTGAAGATGGAAAAGATACACACTAGCCAAAATATTGCTGACATGTTAACAAAGGGAGTAACCAGGGAGAAACTGAGTTCTTGCTTAGTTTTAGTTGGTCTTCAAGATTGAAGATGAAGATGAGAAATTTGCCAGGTCCAAGAAGGTTCAAAGTCCAGCATATACAGCAGCAGTGGAGTTGTTGAGATCAGTCTCCAAGTGGGATATTGTTGGTTGTGGAGCCTGATTATCTTCCTGATGTAGAGGTCCTTTGCTTTGAGCTGTGTCTATACCCCATGAAGTATTTACACCCCATAAGTATGTACACTCTTCCACGCGGGGGAGTGCGGAGGGGGTTACCCCCTCTGCGGGGACTGGGGGGTCCATCCCCCCGGCTGGGGGGTCTGGGGACAAGTAGACCTCTAGCGAGGGTTCGGGGGCGAAGCCCCCGAAGCAAAAATTGCCTTATAAAAGTATATTGTAATTTCATTGTAAATCTGGACCGTTCATTATAAGGTCGCAGATGTAACGGTAGAGATTATGTTAGGGTTTTTTTCCATAGAAGGAAACCCTCTTCTATGAGGGAAATGTATTGTAGCTATGTACGGGGGTGAATATTGTATTCTGAGAGAGGACACTGTGAGAGAAAGAAGAGGAAGTTACAGCGGGTTTTGCTGTAGGTTGTATCCCATCATTTGCTAGATAATAATAAAGTAAGGACCTGGCAATTTCTCTGGTGGACGTAGCCCACACTGGGTGAACCACGTAAATCTGTGTCTCTCTTATATTGTGTGTCTTCTTTGTTTTTGTTTCTGCATTTGTTTTATTTTATTGCTCCGCGGTCCTGTTTTTATAACACATGGAAGGAAATGAATTTTAAGGTTTTTTTCCATGGGGAACCAGGAGAGTATGGTCTTGATGAAGGAGGTGAAATGATAGAAATGGGTGCATCAGTACCTCTCAATGGGGAGGGAGGTTCTGAGTCAAAGGAGAAAGAACCTATTGATAGGTTAAGGATAGGGACCCTATTTCATTGAATGGAGATGAGAGTATGCCTAATAGGGAACTCAGGTCAAAATCCTTTCAACCTATGGGACTATATGATGCAAACACCCACCACTCCCAGGGGTTCATGCGACCTCACAGTCTAAGGATCGTTCACACTAAGGAGTTGAATCATCTCTTGGGATCTTGTTGAACCCTTGAATTCCTTATCAACAGGACTTTCCCCTTTTCCTTGCGCGCAAAATCATGTTCATAAGGGTCCTAATACTCCAGCGAAGTCTTCCACATGACCTCAGGCCAAAACCATGGGATATATTTCAACTTAGCGAACAATTTGAGACTTTGGAGCTTTGAGCTTCAGGAGCTACAATAGAAACACACAACGTTCCTCCTGGACGCCAAAATCGCAGACATTCAAACAAAGGGATGGATCGACGGTCCTCGTTATGCGCCATGAATCGACAGTACACATGGGTTTTGGGACTATGGGCTTCGAGAGTCCCGACCCAACAACCATGCGAATCAAACAAATGTCGAATTGGAAAACCTCTGAAGGGATCCTAGATCAATGGCCCACACTTCTCTAGCAGTCGACGACTATGATCCTCTCCAAGACTCCAGGCTTTGGGAGTTTGGAGAGCTTAACACACACAACTCTCTGGATCGCCGAACTCCAAAGTGGTAAGGAGTTATGATCAGCGGTCCATGTGTCCCTTCAAATGTATAGCCTATATCTACTCTGGGATTCGGGCCCTTAGGGGATTCTGTGATACAACACTCCAAAATATTTGAACGTCAAATTAGAGAAGGAATAGATCGGCTATCCATGTGTCCCTATCAATTGATGGTCGAGATCTAATATGGCCTTCAGGATTTTTCAACTCAAATATCTTTATACCTTCATTTCCCCAGACTGTCGGACTACTAAGACACCAACAATCTACTGACACATGGCCAAGACGCCAATGACCAGGATCCACTCCGAGCTTCGGAGCTTTGGGAAATTTTCACACTCCTGCAACTACACCTCAATTTCTCCATATATACAGACTTATGGATAATCATTGATTTGCAGACACATGTCCTTCTACAAACAATGGTCCAGATCGATTTTAGGAAATCTCTAAATTTGTGAAGTCCGAAGGACTTCAAGGGTTAACACCCACGCTACTTTCCCAAATTTGATGGCTAGGAAATATCTGAATCCTCCTCAAGCGGATCTCATCCACTCAACCTTATAAATGAAAATGATTCTTCCACCAAAGAGTTTTGTTCATTATTCCTCCTGAGATTTATCACTTGAAGTGATTTGGACTTATGGACACTCCTTGCACTTACTTTTATTGGAAAACTTGGTGATCTAAGAAATCCTTCCACTCACTCCTTGTGTTCATTCTCCTCGGGAATTTTTCAACACTTCTCTAAGTGTTGGCTCTGTGCACACCTTGCACGGGTCTTCTTGATATTTTATACTCCACTGAGTATACGTGCACTCCATGCACTCACTCTTTGAAGTTTCACACTATCTCTCTTGAAAAAATGAGTCTAACAATGACTCTGCCTTCACACTCCTTGCATGGCATTGTGCACTCCTTGCACGATGATTTCAAAAGAGAAACAGATGAAACTTTCAAAACATCACAGGTTCATTCATTCAATCATAGTATTCACACACAAAGGAATATACAACATAGAAAGCAAACAACACAAAATTACCCAATTAACTCATACATGTACAACTGAGAGATTTGAAACAATTATCCTACTATTATATTACCTAAACAAAACATTTACAAGAGTTCTTGTAGCTCTCAGCTTCTGCTCTCGGCAGCAATAACAATAAACTTCATATTCAATTACAATATTCTTCAACAACATCATTTGGGCATAGATTAGACATATTATACACGAGGGGCTTCTTGAGCCTTCCCTCCAGACTATCTTAGTGCTTTCACATCGTAATTAAATCATTCTACCACTAAGGCTTATTAAAATTAAATGAGCATTTACAATATAGATACGAGTTGATGCTCGAAATATGTATAATTCCTTAGGCATTAAAGAAATTACAATCTCCTGGATTGTTTACAATGGCTCAAGCCTCAAAACATTAAAGGCTCTTTAATTTCAATACTTTCAAAATATTAAGGTGATGAGCTCTCCTTGGGATTCAAAACAGTTTAAATGTGCACACTAGATGTTGAGTTGTCCTCCACTTGGCCTCCTTGAACGTTGATGGTGATGCTCGGGAGGAGCTATGGTGTCCTAAGTAAACTCTAAGTTTGGTTGGTGTGTTGATGTGGTTTTGAAACTGGTTAAATGTTGAAAGTAAATTGTTTAAGTAAAAACAAATGTTGAAAACGAAAAAAAAAATTGAAAAATAAGTGATTGAAATAAACTCCTACTTATGCAAGAAACCTAATCAAAAGCACTAAGTGTTGACTTTTCTTTTTGAAAAACTGAAAAATGTTTCATACAAAATCAGGAATCTAAAGTATTGAGCTTTCCTTCAAACAATACAACGAAATTTGCAAGGAGAAATCACCATTGGTAATCAAAAAATATGGTCATAAATGGCCTTTTTCTTTTCACTAAGGGTTTGGTATGCAAATATGAGCTAACTAAGGTTCTGTAACAAAACAATTATGACAACCAATGGTTGTATAAAACAACAATAAACTAAATGCAATGCAACCTAGTTTGAATGTCCTACCCTATATGTTTTCTTTTTGTATTTTCAAATGCACTAAAATGGTATGCAAATAAAAGAAAGAACCTACATGAATTAGCATCTATTGAAAGGAAAAGATAAATCCTATCTGTACATGAAAATAGGGATTCAAACCCTAAAATAACCTATTGAGGGAAATATTGAAAACCCATGGTGTATTGGTCCTCAATCCCTTGAGTTTAGTGGGGTTTTTAATCCAAGCAATAAACTGAAGAAACTAAAGGAAATTACAGGCCCTAAACAACACATGTAGCAACCTAACAAAGCACTGGAAACAAACAAAATTTTGAAAAATGACGAATGCATAAAAATACCTAGAATAGTGTCTTGGTCTGTGACAAAAAAAGGGTCAAAAGGTGCATTTGGAAGTGGCAAAAAGTGGCCCAAAAAGAGCATTGGTAAATGGCAGAAAATGACCCAAAAAGTGCATTGGCCAATGTTGTTGTTTCCTAGAAAACATGTGTCAGTTCCAAGGTCTTAATCTTGCACTTGTAGCCTTGGCTCCAATGGTTTCTTGAGTGGTTTTCATCTCCCATAACTTGAAAACACAAATAGAAATTTACAGGATGTTAAAAACCCTTGAAAAATTATAGAAACACAATAAAAAAATGGAAAAATCGACCATTAACCACACACCCACAACCAAGGATCATGAGCTTAATAAAATCCCCAGTGGAGTCACCATTTTGTTGGTTTGTTTTGGTAGTAAGGGTGAGAAAATCCACAAACTTTGTGGTTGTAACGAAGCTATAGACAAAAAGGGTTAGAAAACAAGAAACCCTAGTTTTCTATGAAACAATTTTGTTTCAAGATCTATGTTATTCACCAAGAGTAAAAGGCATGCAAAAGAAAATAGACATGAACAATAATAGATGTAAATATTAAATGGATTATCATACCCAATGAATAGAGTATATATGAATACACCTATGTAGAAAATCTTTGAATATCATAATCATTTGGTGGCATCTTCGTGGGAGGGTTCTTCTTCTTTCTAGAGCTTGTGGTTGTAGGCTATGATTCTCCTCTTTGGTGGCTGAAAGTGATGGTGAAATGTAGCCAAACATTATAAGGGAATTTTGGAAGCATTTTGTTCCTTTCAATGGATATAGAAATGGATGGTATCTCTTTATTTATAGGAAAAATAGTGGTTATATTTGATAGTGTCAAAATAATAAAATATGATTATTTGACCAAATCAATTTTAACCATTGCTTTTGAATTTTACCTTTTTTTAATAAATTAAAGAGGAAAAATTCATAAAAAAAAATTATAACTTTAATTAAATGGAATTAAAATTAGGAAAAGTGGAATTAATTATACAATTGGCAGGGGGGTTCTCAACTCTACAACTAGGGTTTTTTGGATGCAATTCTCTTCCTAGGGTTTCTGCAATTTCCATATCTTCTCAGCATCTGCACTAGTCTTTCCACAAGCATGTTGACCTAAGTGATGCTATGGATCCTACAATTGAATGGGAATGAGCCCACTTATAAAAAGAAGTTGTGGTGTCCACAGTTGAAGGCTCTAATGGATCGAAGAGCCATCCTTTGATAATTTCTGGACCGGGGACTATACCCATATTCTAGAAAGGAAAAGGAAATGGATATTGATCCTGCATCCTCCCATACAAAGGTGACTCAGGCATGGGATCCAGGAAAATTTCTTCCATAAGATTCTTTGGCACCAAGGCATGTGGTTAGATCTGTGATATTAGGAGAAGACTCACAATATATAAGGGATCGAACACTTAATAGAAAACTTTTAGATTTGTGGCCCTCTGAAATGGATCTAGTTAAATGTATCAAAGCCTGGTGGAAGCCCAAGGGACATTTTGACCTTTGGTTGGGTTCCAAAGTCTTTTTCATTGTGATCTTTCAAAATCTAGAAGATAGAGAATGGATATTTGTTTATGGGCCTTAATTTTTCAATTCAGTTGGGATTTATCTAACATATATAACAGATCGCTTTAGTAAAAAAAAAGAGGAATTTACCCATGCCCCTATTTGGATCATTCTTTACTCCCTCCCATAGGATTTTTGGCTAGAGGGAATCCCAGAAGGCATTAGGAACACTCTGGGAATCTATGTGAAATTTGTTGAAGACACAAGACAACAACGCTACACTTCTCATGCAAGGATCTATGTGTACATGAACATATCCAAAACACTCCTAGGATTTATCTGCCTAAAATTTCATGGTGAGGAATAGATTCATACAATCGACTGTGAGCACATCCCCTTAAGGTGCCAAAAATGTCATGAACATGGTCACTTGTTCAGAGGTTGCCCACTTAATTCCCCTCCCAAGAAAGATCTGATAGTGGAAGAAACATCAAAGGATGGTTTCACCCAGGTCCAAGGGAAATGTAGACCAGGTCAAAAGACACCATTTGTTCCTCAAGACACATCTTCTTTTGTTGTCAACTCATTCAAGATATTAGGGGAAACCATATAAAACCAAGAAATAAATGGGGCCACACATCCCAAAAACAAAGAATCAGAAGAAACAAAAATGAAAATCGTCTATGAACTCATTTTAGAACAAATCATTCCTCAGGGAGATGACCAAACCAATGAATAGGGAGGAGACATGAAAATAGAGTTGGAGAAAAAAGAATAAGCAAGAATTGATCTGGTTAGTCTAGAAGAAGTATATCGCAAGTAGGAAGCACTCCCTACCACCGGATCAGCTCCAAAAAGTGCATAAGGTATACCTCAACTCCATGGCTTGTGCTACTTTTAGATATGGTCAGGGGTTGGGTAACCACAGGGATCCACTAAAGGATAATCGAAATGTTTCAAAGGATAAGAAGAAATGAGGCTGAAAAACTACCCAACAACTATTCTAGGATGTAGGAAGTTTCATGGTGAATTCAGGTCAGATCTAGAAGACAACAGAAATTTTTTACCCACTTCCTTCCCAACCTTCCTAATGAATATCATCTCCTGGAAAATTAGAGGTCTAAATGGAAGGAGTAAGAAACGACTCCTTCAAAAATGTATAATGGAAGAGAATCTAGATATTCTTCTTCTATAAGAAACAAAATGTGTAGTCATTGATGAAAACACAATTCTATCTAGATCCTATAGAATTTGACAGAGGGCCTTAAAATTCTCTAGAATGTGAAAACAATCATCATGGAAAATATTTTTACTAATAAATGGACCATCTCATCCAGTTATAGAGATCTTGGCTCAGATAGGGAAGGGTTCATAATAAATTTTTATGGGCAACCCACTCAAGTGGAGAAAACCTCCTTCCTAGAAAATCTTGAAGGGTTGTGCGAAATCACTCAGAATCAACAATGGGTTTTAGGAGGAGAATTTAATATCATTCCTTCCCTCGAAGAGAAAATAGGTGGAATCTTCATAATAGAGAATGATAGCATGGGACTTAGAAACCTAATTGAAAGACTTCATTAAAAAGAAATGGAAAACATTAATGGAGATTTCACTTGGTCCAACCATTGATCTGGACCTCATCAAATCTCTTGTCGATTTGATCAGTTTTTAGTCGTGGAATATTTAATATTGGATGTGCCTCTCTTGGAGTCCAATATCCTTCTGGTGATGGGCTCCAACCATTTTCATATATATCTATGGATCGACATATCTATCACCCCTCATCGCAATCCCTTTCATTTTGAAAATTTATGGTTAACCCATCCAAAATTTTAGGATACTGGTGGGTAGATGCAACTATCCCACATGGTACTTTGATGTAAATATTTCAATAGAAGTTGAATAAATTCAAACAACACCTCAAGGAATGGAACAAACATACTTTTTGAAATATCTTCCAAGCCCAATTGGATATGGAACAATGCATCAGAGAAATCCAATAGGAAATATTAACATAGGGAAGCTTAGAGAAATTGCAAGAGGAAGAGGTTAAGGTTAATTAACAGTTGGAGGAAGGAATGCCCAAGAAGAAATTATCTAGAAACATAATCCCAAAGTATAGTGGTTGAAAGAGGGGGAGGACAATAAATTTTTCCATAGATCTATGATTCAAATGAGGCACATCAACTACTTCACCAAATTAGAAGATGTGCAAGATTGGGAAATCACAACGAATGAAAATATAGAGTGTGAATTAGTCAACTAATATGAGAATATTATCACATAACCTTGCCCCGAAAAATTAGCAGTTGTAGCCAAAATTACCCAGCACATTCCCTCACTTCTCTCTATTAACCAAAATATGGCTCTCCTAATACAAATCACCTTAGATGAGGTTGATCATGCAGTCAAGGAAATTCCAGTTGGCAAGTCCCTAAGTCTAGATGGCTTCACTACATATTTTTTCCACCATTGTTGGCACCTGGTTCATTAATATGTTTGGTATCTAATTGAATATTATCATAGTATAGGTACGGTTCTTCCAGCCCTCAATGCAACCTTCCCCACTCTAATTCCAAAAGAATATTTTTTGTCTCATCCCAAGTAATTCTTCCTTATAACACTCTGCAATGTCATCCACAAAATCATCACTAAGGTAATTTCTCTCAGACTTAAACCTCTCCTCTCTCACATAATTTCTCATGAGAAAATGGGTTATGTCGAAGGACGTAAACTTTTGGATAGTGTTATTTTATCCCATGAAGTCATCCACTCTCTAAGAACCTCTGATATCCCTAACATGATAATCAAACTCGACCTATCTAAGGATTTTCAAAAAATCATATGGTAGTATATGAGATCCATGTTCATCACCTTTGATTTTAGTACAGATTGGGTTAACTAGGTCTTGAATCTTACTTCATCATACTTCTTTTCCATCTTTGTCAATGGAGTCCCCTCTTCGCCCTTCTCTCCTTCACGAGGAATCCACCAAGGTGACCCTATTTCTCCCTTCCTATTAATCATGAAATAATTTCTTAGCCAGTACATCAAAGTTATTAATGAAAAAGGTTCTCTTAAATTCCTTTCTTTTCATGGGATAAACCCCCCATTTCCCACATCCAATTTGTTGATGACACGATGATGATGGGAGCCCCAACGATTCATGAAGCTTGAAATATTATTGAAATACTTAAAGACTTTAGTGATGCCTTGGGAACCTCCATAAACACTAACAAATCCCAATTCTTTTTCTTCGACACTCCCCATGTTGTCCAATCTTTTATCACCTGAATATTTGGATTTAGTAGGAGTTCCCTTCCATCCAAATATTGGGGCATCCCTCTCATTGACAATTGTTGATACTGAGAGGGGGGTGAATCAGTATCAAGTAAAATTTAAAACCTTTTTCAACTTATACTTACACCATTAAACTATATCCAATGAGCAATGAACAATATTATAAGAGTTACACCATTACACCACAATACACGATGCACAATATATGGGAAATAATCAATAGTTATTGTTCAAGGGAAGTAATGACTTCCAAAGGTAGCTACAGCTTCCAAATGTAAAGGGAAGGATAAACCTCCAAGATGAATATACAATCATCCAATATCAAGAGAGGGTTTAACTCTCCATCCTTGCCCCTTCCTTCCACCCAAGAATATATGAGAGATAATAAAACTTTACATTAAATCATCACCATCAACCAACCATCACATAGAACCTGATAATGCTTCCTGAGACTTCTTCAATTTCTGCAATTCTTCAATTCTTGGAATACTCTGATCCTCTAGATAATATTACTCAATGTGTTCTCTAAAACCTCTCCAAGTTTCACTCCTTGAATGCTCCCCAAAAATAAGTTATAGAGAGACTAGTAGACCTTGTTCAATTATGGTTTATTCAGGAGACTGAACTTGTACAGAATGCCCCACGCTCAATATTTAACATCAGATTCTAAAACTTGCACAAACAAAAATAAAGTCCTTCCTATTTCCAATGAAATTTTTCCCACATCATTTGGATTCTCTATGAATAATTTATTATTGTTTTACCCGAAACACTTGTTTATTGACTAGCTTCAGAACTGGTCAAAAACCCTATCTTCCACAAACTGTATCTCCATAATTATAGCGAATCAATAGTTGAAACTTTTACCATAGGTACCTTGATATGTCTTCTAATACCATAGCTATTTCACCATCTGAACATTTCTAGAAAACAATTCATATAGAAAATGGTAAGATGACCTAAAAATAACATACCTTAGAACACATCACCAAAAGACTTCATCTTCCCTTGAAATCTGGCCTTCTTTACTTCCGATTTCCTCTGAAATTCGACTTTTATATCAAGTGAATGCATAATGATATTTATTTATACCATTTATGTAACTTCCTTTTAACATTATGGCTGACCTAACACTTTCTTATTTTGTAATTCTTTTCTTTAATTATCTTCAGGGCCTACATGTACTTCCTTCTTCAATTCACTTTGTCATCTTCAAAAATTCATTTCTCCTCA
>JASDQU011100645.1:0-30924 GCA_032191745.1 Picea mariana | reverse complement strand
GTTTGCAAGATCAGTCTCACAAACCCTGACGACCGCCCATGGGGGAAGAAAGATTGAGAATGAGCAGACCGCTCTGATACCACTGATCCGGATTTATGTAGGAACACAATGAAATACAAAAATACACATAAATGCAGAGATGCAGCAGAAATATGACTTCATTTCATTAATAAAAAATGACTGAAAAATGCTTACAGACAGAATGGAAGTAAACTAGCTAGGGCGCTGGTAGCTTGTCTCTGAGAAGAAATGTGGCGACTACTGGCCTATGAAATCCCCATTACAATGAGGCTCGAAGGCCTATATATTACTGAGAAACAATGGAAAACCCTAAACATCTAAAAACCTAACCCTAGGAGATGAAACGCCAGAATATGGGCCCCGTTGGGGTAAATTGGTACATCAATTTCCCAGGGTCATAACTTTGGTATACTATCTCCATTTGACACACATGATACATCGTTAGAAATATCTATCTGAGGACTACACTACTGACAACGAATATCGAGTCCGGAACAAACTCATATTTGTTGAAGCATTAATGCCCAAAAAATGTCGTTTAGGGCCTCAAAACAACTCCAGAAGTTCAGGACTCGAAGAACTGCTAAAAATAGTAAATTCTGCTACAACTAAGGAAACTGAAAAAATGAAAGAAACAATGGTGTGGGTCCAAGTGGAATAGGCAGGTGGCCACCAATATCCACCTGGATCATCGAGGAAGGAGGATCTGGCAAGGCGCATGCAGATCTCCTGTCCTATGCAGAGTGGGTTCCTGTGGCTCTATCCTTGTAGAAGATTAAGAGAAGACAATAAAGAAGAGAAGAGTTGGTGGGCATAGCCTCGTGCTAGGGGTGAACCACATATATCTTGTGTTATGGTTGCTTTGTGCATTATAGTTGCTATGTTATTAATGTGATGTATGCTTAGTGAAATGATATATGTTAGATTCATATGATATAATAGCTTAGTTCTTAGTAATGTGAATGAATGCTAGATCTGATCTATTTCTATGTGATAATTGTTGGATGTATTAGATCTTGTTGAATATTGCATTGCTCTGTAATTAGGTTTTGAATATGTGATGTGAATAAGGGTTAATTGTTGATGAATGTTAACTGCTAAGTTATTTGTTAAGGTATTGTAATCATAGATCTATGTCCCAGCTAGGTTGCAGAAATTTGACTCCTGCAACCCCCCTACCTCTACCTTGAGTGAGACTTCATATGCTTCGCAGGTGTTTCCGAAAGGGCCGGTAGTTAGGGATTTTTTGGTGTGTTGCTGAAGCATTGAATCCTGGGTCTACTCCTATGCCAACAAATAGTTCTTTTGTTGGGACTTGAAACTGTGATTGTTGGGAACTGAAGAAAAGAAAGACCTGTGCGTAGATCTGCTACTTTAGTGCGCAATATTCTACTTGAATTATGAAGCTCTGTTCTAAGAAAAGAAGTATGATCTGAAGAAAAGAGGTAAGATCTTGAAGCTTTGTGCTCTGATAAAGGTAAGATAAGTGAAAATTTTTATTTCGAAAGAATGGATCTAGGTATGTTTAATAGATTTGATCCTAGTCTGAAAACTAGGGTACAGCTAGAAGAAAGAAGATTTGATATGAATAGATATGATAGAAATAATGAAAGATATGTTATTCCTATGCATAGAAAAAATTGTTGGACTAACAAGTGGATGGAAGATCCTAGAAATAATTTTTTGCAGACCCACCACTATGATCCTAGTGCGCGGTACATGAAATGTTGGGGATCGTTCAAGAGAAAGAGAGGATTGACTCTTTGTTATAGTTGTAGGATATCGAGACATCTTGCTAAGGAATGCCCTGGTAGAGGTCCTATTTGCCTTTGTTTTAAGGCTACTAGACATGAAGTTTTGGACTACCCTAGAATGATTGCCAAAGTTGAAAAGATGAATATGAGACACGAAAACCATGAGGAAGGCCAAGAGACTAAGAACCAGAAAGAATAAGAGGCTATATTATTGAATATGAAAGAAACCTTGAACGATGACAAATATATAAACTTATCATAGATCTTAAAAGAGAAGGAATGCATCGAAATAAGAATATGAGAATTCGACATAGACTGTGTCCTGGATGAGAAAACAAAGGTGAATATCATGACAGAAAGAACTTGGGAAATTATGGGAAAACTCGCTATGGTTCCTTCATTGGGAGAAATAGGATTATTTAGAGGAAATATAATAACCCTATGTGGAAGGCTTACCCATATACCTATGAGTTCTCATGGCACTTCAACATAAGAATAATTTGAGATCATTAAATTTGTTGAGAACATCACCCCATTTTCTATTTTGCTAGCAAAAACCTGGATTGATAAAGATCAAATATGAAGGAAACAAGAAAAGGAGGATCTAGAACAGAAAAATAAAGAACTAAGAGATTTCATGGATAGGAGAATAGCGCACTTACTGGAAGAACAAGAGGACCAGTCAAAGCTACTAAGGACCAGAGATCTAGACATCAAAGTTGAAACAACATAGGAAGACTTGAAACACCTGTCTGTACAAGGGAGTAGATCACCTAACCCAGAAAGAGAAGAAGTATTACCCTCGAACCCTATGAAATACCCTCCATAGTTTGAAGTTACTATGCCAAGAGGAGATAAGAACGATAATGGAAAGAGGAAACCAATGACTCATATTTCAGGAAAGAAGTCCAGAAAACTCAATAAGAAGAAAGCAAAGTTAGAAAAGTTCCAGGAAGTTCCAGGGAGGACTCCATAGAAACAAGGTTTGCAGAACTGAAAATTTGTCAGGATATCAGGACAAAGTAGATTGGCGCTTTTCCACAATGAAGCAATATGACCATTGGAGGCATATCGACCATTAGAAAGACTCTCCAGAATGGCTATAAACGCAGTTATTTCTGGAACGTTCACCATTGGACTATTGGTATTGTACCATAACGGATGGCACTGCATTGATTGAGGCATTCCTGCTCGTTGGAAGAATCCATTACAAAGTTTTCTATTTATCCCATCAAGCGTTGCACTGAGAACACTTTTTCCAATTGTGATTATCTGTGCCCACAGAGAATTACTTGTTTTTGCGCAGTGATCACCGGTTTAAGCATGCAAGGACCAGACCCGCAAGAATTTTATCTAGGGAAGGATGCAGATCGCACCTTGGCGCAGACAATCAAACAAACCTATGGTGATGTGGAAAAGTGGAAGCAAGGCTACAAGGTAGCCTCCATCGAGAATGGTGCAGTGTGCCTAGCTTTTCAGTTGATTTCTAGTAATCTATTAACAAAAAACAAACCCACGTAGGTCACGGGGTTTGTCGTCGACCTCGCAAGAAAATGCATGGAAGGGATACAAATGAACTGGCCAAGCTTCCTCATCAACCATTTAGAGAAATACTATCATGAATCTCATAAGTAGGGCTATGAGTTCCATTTTAGTTAGCTTCTTATCCTCATTGCCTTCTTTGCTTGGGAGATGCTGGAAGGTGCGACATTCCATGAGATTGATCCATCAAAACCCTTATCTGTGAAGTTCACCACACTCTGTTATTCAAGCGACATGGATAAATAATGGCAGTCAAATGTGGTGTTCCAAACCTATTACCTACAGTTGAAGAGGGCTATTGACTCTTCCCCTCGCATGACACTGAATACCCTACACAGGTTCAGACCATTTGAGAAGTTCCGCATAGATAGACATTTTATTTATATCATTATGCAAGGAGATGAACATAAAGAAGAGCTCCAATCTTACTAAAAGATCACTGAGGAGGAAATGGAAGAAATAACTAATGAGTGACCTACAAATCTCCTTATACCAGTTGACCAGGAAGAATTGTTTGACCCCGACCTGATCAGAAGTCCTCTGGTCACTCGCGAAGAGTATGATGCACCAAGCAGTAGTAGAAGGAAGAAAAAGGAAGAGGTACAGAAGTTGAACAGTGCATCAAAAGAGACTGCTTTAGACTCACTTAAAGGGGGAGGTGATGACGAAGTAGACAAAGAAGAAGACAAAGGAAAAGAAGACAAGCATAAACAAGGAGAAGTAACACCGCCTAGGGACCCTATTGACGAATCTGATACCTCCAAGAAAAGAAAGGTTTTCCCCATGAAACCTACATCACAGAAGAAGTCCAAAGCTACTAAACCATAGATGCAGACTGTTCTAACAATGGATGACATATATTTCATCATTGTCGTTGTCTTAGATAACTCAGAAGATATCTTATAGTAAAATGAAGCCAAACAAGAGAACATGTATGAAAGAATTGAAGCAGAGCTAAAAGGGGTACAACAAGCCCTCCACTCCTACTGTGTAGTGTCTACTACGCCCCTGTCATAAAAAGGAATAGAGTTGGGAGACAAACATGCCTAGCTCCGTCGAATAGCAGATGCGATGGAGGATCACCTTCATCGTGTTCAGGAAGAAAAGAGCAGGCCACAGAGGCATTAAAGCAAGAAAAAGTGGAAGCCGAAGGAAAACATCAGGTTGTGCAACAGGAAAAAGGCGACCTCCAAGACAAGTTTGTAGAAGATAAAGCACATATCCAGAAGGATAAGGAATAGTTTCTCATAGAGAAGATTGGAGTTAAAGAAGCAGTCATTAGAGAACTTTTCTCTATACAAGCTTAGAATAGATGGAAGAAGACCCAGTAGAAAGACAAGTAGGTAAGCTTGTCGAAGCCATTCAGCAACTCCGACAAAGAATAGTTGAACTGGAGTTACAAGCAGTGCCAAGCACTCCATAGGAAGTGCGAGACCAGAGAGAAAAAATTTCCTAAAGCACAGTCCATAGAATCAAGTAATTATACTTGGAATGCAAACACCTCAGGAGTCGAACTACGCAGACCTATAAGCGCCTTGCAAAGGACCTTGAGATCAGGAGACTAGAGTCACAGCTTCAGGAGGCAAAACAACAAGCAGCAACAGTGCAAGAATAGTTGAATCTAATATCATCAGTCGAGAGGATGAAAAGAGCCCAGGAAAAACATATGGTTCAGCAACAATCCCATGCCATTCAAAGTAAGGTCGTGGAAGTAACCCGGAGACTTCAGTCAGTGCAGGATGCAGCTTGCATACTTTTTGAGGAGATTGAAGGATAAGGTCAACAGCTAGAGAAAGTGGTCACCACAATGGAACAATGCTTGGAGGGACATGTGACGGAGAAGGTCATTCAAGAGTTTGTTTATTAGGAGGCTCTGGCGAAGCAACAGGTCAAAGAAGCTTGAGCCAAGATTGAGGCAATTGAGGTAGAGTTACCCAGATCACAGTGACTCGAGATGAGTAACAGGTGAGTGTTTGGGGCCTATTGGCCCTTGACCAAGTTTTGGAGAACTTGGGTCATGTTTGACCGATTTTGGGACTTTGATAGGCTAGTTGAAGACGGAGCTCCAGGGGAAGTGAAGATCATGAGATTTCTCCCCCTTTTTGGGTTTAGGGTTTATGTAATGGGTTATGGGATGTCGGCCCATGGGTTTACCCATGCTTAGGCCCTTTTGTAATGTATAAATAGATATCTAGGCAATGTATGAAATACACTAGACCTAATAGGTATGGGGTTCTAAGTGCTAGAGTTTCATCTATGTGATTGCAAAGGCTTTGTGCTTACTGTGTGTTAAGAACTTGTAGAGCTAAGTGCAAATGATTGTAAGAAGCTTGTGTACAGATTATAAGAAGGCTTTGTTCATAAACCTAGATCCGTGAAGGAGGATATGGTGAGGTTCCCATAGATATCATGTCCTATACAGAGTGGGTTCTTGTGGCTTTATGCTTGTAGAATATTAAGAGAAGACAATAAATAAGAGAAGAGTTGGTGGACGTAGCCCTGGGGGTGAACCATGTATATCCTGTGTTGTGGTTTCTTTGTGCATTATAGTTGTTATGTTATTGATGTGATGTATTCTTAGTGCAATGATATATGTTAGATGCATATGATATAATATCTTAGTGCTTATTAATGTGAATGAATGCTAGATTTGATCTATTTCTATGTGCTAAGCGATGGAGGTATTAGATCTTGTTGAATATTGCAATGATCTGTAATTAGGGTTTGAATCTACGATGTGAATAAGGGTTAATTTTTTATGAATGTCAACTACTAAGTTCTGTATTAAGGTATTGTAATCACATATATGTGTCCCATCTAGGTTACACACATCTGAGTTCTGCAACCCCCCCTGCCTCTACCTTAGGTGAGATTTCATCTGCTTCGCAGGTGTTGTCGAAAGGGTCAATAGTTAGGGTTTTGTTGGTGCGTCGCTAAAGCATTGAACCCTGGGTCTACCCCTATTCCAAAAACTACCCTTTGGAAATAGATTCTCCAATGTGACATAACTAAGGATAAGAGAGGAGGATCTCCCCTCCCTAAGCCTGATAAAACAGTTGCACGTGTTCTAGAAAGAAAGGATAAAAAACTTGAATATTGTTGTTCAAGCGTGCAACCAAGCTATATCAAAGAGGGAATAATTATTCAATAGGCCCATAGAGATAGACTTGGCCAGGATTACTAACAAGGTATAAGACCCTAAACTAATTCTCAACTCAATATTCCTCACAAAGCAACAATTTGAAGAACAAGTTGAGATTTTTAAAGGGTTGTCAGTTGAAAAGTTCTATGGTATACTTGAATATGATGAGGACGACATAGAGAACTGGCTCGTGGAATACTCCATGAAAAATCAAGACATTGAATAAGAATTACATGACATTTCCCTTGATATGAGAGACTTGGAGGGTGAGTTGTTCAATATCAAAATCCGGCATGAAATCAATGTGGCACCAATGAAAAATTATATTAAAGAATGGTTTAAGAAATATATCGACAAATTGACTAATGAGGGGAAAGAAACAGTTGAGACAGTTCCTGTAAATGTTAATGAAGAAAATAAAAGGACTCTAGCAAGAAAGTGAAGAATAAAGAGACCATCATAGTAAGCTTATGTTGATCACATCTTTCTTTCTTTATCAAGTCCTTCATCTAGTTACTACGCTTCTTTGAATAGAAAGGTTTAACTAAAGACTGATAACTTCTCTTTTCTTCTTACCAGGTATTTATGATTCTTTTACCGACCACCATATTCCTTCTACAAGATCAATTCATGTGTATATTTTCTTTATGGTCCGTGGGAGCCCCAATCCCAGTCTTTAAGACAAAGTCATTTTAAATTTCAAAGAATATGTAACAGACTATATATTTTTTAGAAATTTCAAGAGAGCTATTTAAGGATCAGTTTTGACTGTGATTTGTAACTCTGATTTTTCAGTATAAAGTATTTGATATTGATCTATCATTATATTTATTTGATCTTCCCATCTATCCACTCTTTTAAAGTTCTCTTATGCATGTAGATCATCTTCTTTTTATTTTTATGTGATCAGAAATCTTTATTTTAAACTATGATGGATGTGAGGAAATTTTTCTTATTTGCTTTAAATGTGTGAATGTGTGCGGTTCCTAGTCCATTCTCAGGAAATTTCTTTAAAAAAGAAAACAAAACATTTTTTTTTATCTTTCTTACAATCTTTATATTTCTTTGATTACCATGACGGACTTCTGTCAAGTCCAATATTCTGAATATCTAGAATCCCAAGAAAATATTAAAGTAAAGAGGAGTGCCACCTTTATAAAAATGCAAGGGGATTTACATCCTCGTGAGCTTTCTGTTTCGTTCCTAACGGATTCAAGCGTCAACACGTCTCCATAAGATGAAAGAAAAATTGAATTGTTTCTGTTCATTGTCATTCTTTTGTAAATTTTGTTTGTTAAAGGAAGAGAAAACAAGGTGTTTCCTACATACTCTAGCTATCATTTCTGCTACGTAATGTTTTATTGGGAAGAAAATGAAACTTGAGACCATTTTCAGTAATTTTTTTCACATATTCAATTGTTTTTTGTGAGATACTTTTGTACTTACATAATTTGAATACTAATCAGATTCATATATTTTTTCACATTTATATTGATTTGATTGTGTTAAATAGTTGCAAATCAGATCTGGTGCTTAAGCAATATTCAGGAAAACAATGATAATGATTTTTAATTTGTTTCTCAGTTATTGATGCACTCATATATTGTTGTTGTTTAAATGTTTTTAAATTATCAATAGCATAATCATTCTTTTAAGCACTAGATCCTTTTTAAAAAAATTCTCCCGAGATTAGTTTTAGATAAATAGTTTAGTTAGAATTCTTATAGTGTTCATGTAGCTATATTAAAATATATTTATTCAAATTGGTTTTTTTAGAGTTTATTACATTCAAATTAATTTGTTTATTATTTAAATCAAAATCACATTTAGATTCTAGAATGATTCAAATTTAAACGAAGTCTCATGTCGGGGAGAAAATTATTGTTGCTACCAACGGAGCCATAAAACTCGTCAGGGACAACTATACCAAACAACTTGGGTTATGCTTAAAGAACATCGGACCGGGTTGTTTCTCTTGTGTTGATGAGTGGTCAATTATGCCCGTCAACACTAACTTACACTCTAATGAATTCTAAGATTAATCGAGTGTTTAGAATTTGTTTATGAATGTATAAATCTATTTAGCGCCCTCAAAAACATAGGGCACCCGAAATATGTACATCAAGAATCACTGCAAAAACTTAGAACACTAAGAATATGTACATTGAATCAGTGCAATATGTCATTCCAACTGTTTTTCTAAATTTCTAACCAATTTATGGACAAAGGAAAAAATACCCAGAAAAAAATAGACTAAGTATCAACCATCCCTATCTATATAAAAGAATGATACGTGATACCTCATCATCATAAAGGTTAAACACAATGATATTGGTTGGATACTATTGTAGTATAAATGTACCCTATAAGAGTTACCTCCCTTAGGCTCTTCCTAGACCTAAGACATAATAGAGATGCAAGTTGTATATTTTCCTAGATCTAAATCATACGTGAAAAGACCTATGAGATAAGAGGATGACAAGCATACCCAATACTTTGACACTTATCCCTACATGCTCCTTGGTCGTTCACTCCTTTGAACATATCCTTCACTTTCATGAACACAAGCCTACACACATAGTGAAACAATAAATACCTTTCACGAGATCAGACGTAACATGTATAAAACATAGATCTAATAATATATCACAAAGACATGAAAATATTAACTCTCTATGAAGATTATAATCACCTTATACAATCAATTAGAGGGGGAAATCATGTGCATCTTCTACTAATAAGGAAAAAATATTACATTTTACATACAAATAGCTTGATGAAGCTTCTCCCAATTTCCTTGCCCAAGCTCTGTAATCAATCTGACATTATAAGTTTACTCTATCTTTTCCTCTATTTTTCTCATGAGATACGCTCAATATATAGGATGAACGAGATGATATAGTGGATAACTCTTAGACACTAAAAATAAAAATCTTCTCAAGGTCGAATTACGAGAAATACGAGCTTGATCTATTACAGGAGGATCTCCCTACGGACAAGTGGATTCCCTCTTCGGCCCTAGACTCCTAAGACCAAGACAGAAAGGGTGCTAACGTTGGTCACTGACATCCTTTTAAACATAGCTAAACTAATGTATAGAGAAGAGGAAGAAAGGTGTACCTTTTTAACGATGTTCTTCCTCACATAGTCTGAGTTGAGCTTTGATCCCCAAGCTCCTCAATAAGTCCTTCAAAACAAACAAAGATAGAGAAAGATTCCTATTCTACTAAGATTATCTTGAAAATAGATCTATCTAATAGAGAAAAGTTCATGTAGAATAAACACAACCTTGAAAGAAACAGGCCAAACACATATGTATATTAATGAGAACAATAGAAAATACTTACAGACCTTTGATGAAGGTGCAGTAGCCTCTCCCAACTCTCCTTGTCCAACCCTTTTTTCAAATAATCCACACAAAATGATGATGCTTCAATGATAAATTTCCCTTATGAGATCATAAGTTTGATGCCTTCGATGTCTCCATGTGCTTTTCACCATGAGAAGGAATCCTTATATAATCTTGGAGAGGCCCAACCACCTTATATATTCATGGGATGGGTTGAGGGTCTTCCTCCATCATTTGTGGATCCTCCCTAAGATCCATCCTTGAATTCAGAGTCGAATCCAACTAAATCCAGAGATGAGGGGGATTTTTCCCTAATTTTCCTCAATAGTCAAAGATTCCCTCAAACATCCCAGCGCTCCCTCAGAATGGGACACAGAGTGTTGCAACGCTCACCCAAAGAAGGGTAGGGAGCGTTGGCACTCCCTAACAGTGGGTACAAGAGCGTTGCCCAAATTTTCCTTAAAAAAGCCCAGCGCTCCCCTAGAAGGGTGCACAGAGTGTTGGAACACTCCCCCAAAGAAGGGTAGAGTGTTGGCACTCCCTGACAGTGGGTAGGGGAGCACTAGCCTTCAAAAATGACTTTTGAGTGGTTCTTTCCATGGCAAAATCTGTGTACTCTTCATCAGATGATTTCTCCTTCTTAAACCAGTCTTTGAGGGTGTCTCGAGTGTCCTTGTGATGTCGTTAGAGACACGACATATGAGAGATGGTAGTATGATGCTTGTGACACTTGCAACACTTGAGGTCAATATTCAACACTTGTAATGATGAAAATAGGTCATCATTGAAACAAGTAATTTTGATGTGTAACAGATTACCCCCCAAAGTGTGAAGTTAGAAGATGTGATGACTGAAGTACTTTGTAGACTTTTTTGAGAAAGGATATGGATGTGGAGAACGTGGTAGAAGCTACACAAAACCATCAAACAAATATTATGACATCTTTAAAACCCAAGGCAAGCATACCTATGCTTGGGTGATAAATAATTGCAAGGTATGGCTGTCATAAGATACACTACGGATCCATAATTATATTAACAAAGAGTATAGCCACCAAAGATACAATGTGGATCTATACTTCCATGACATAAACTAATTGTAGCCATGAAAAATACACTGTGGATCTACGACATGACAAGACATAGCCACAAACCAATACAAAGTGGATCTATGTGATAGTATATGTGTCAATATTCAAGAGAAACTCCATCACAACCTAGGCAAAGTACATATCAGAGTGATCACTCAACCCAGGGTATTCTTACCGATACTGATGCAATATGTGTCTAACCATGTGAATAGATGTCTTGATGTCGACCATGGTAGAAACCACTTGATTACCAGTCAATGAGGTAAATCGTTAACAAGTGCGAGGGAAATCACCATTGATGTCAATGATTCCCAAGGTATCCTAGTACATTCTAGCGAATGTGAATAAATGACTTGAAGTCGAACATCCGTGGAATCATCTGATCAGGGGTCAATGATGTAAACCCACTGTCGAAAGTGAGGAGGCTTTCCATTGAGGCATGCAGGTCCCAAGGTAGTAACTGGTTTCTAAGTATAATTCTCGGATAATTCACTAAAGTCGACAAGAACAAACTCATCGCAAGAGGGCCTTGATGTATCCCCCATCAATGACACGAAAATGACACAGAGATGTAAATTGGTAGACCAAATTAACATGGAATGAAATGGGTATTGAAACAGGATATTTGTGATGGTTGACTCTCGAGGAAGATACTTCCCTTGAACACTGAGGCACAACAAAAAAGGAAACATGACATGGACCAAAACATGATGATGCAGTGGATACTATGACTTTCACCGGGTGACCCAAAGGAGTAAAGAAACTCAGAGGATTGGTTCAGTGCACAGGTTCAGTAGATTAAAATGTATGCAAAGACAAAGTGTCATGTTCAAGGCAGACCGTAAGAGTTACTGGTAATGTTCTCAAAAACTGTTTGGCTTGCTTCCTTCAATTTTTTCCCCCATCCAGATAGACAAGTACCTCTTTTTGATTTAACGGGCTCGAGGAGGGTAACACATGCTATATATAAATCACCTTCGGTAAGTACCTCTTCCTTTCGTTAACGAACTGGAAGAAGTAACGGTTCGGTCCCATATGGGCCCTTCAATGTATGATTCTTTTAACGAGTCTAGAGAAGGCAAATTTGGTGATTTTTCATATTTAGAGAGTCTGAAAAGAACTTAAAGATGACTCCAATGTTGTCCTTTTTTGTAATTTTAGTCTCGCAAGGCCAAAAAAGAGATAAACTACCACTTGAAAGACGCCCTTTCAAACCTTTTAACGAGTTTGAAAGGAAGAAAGATCACTCGATGATATTTTCATGTTTAGATATTTTGAAAAGAGCTTAAAGATGACTCCAGGGGGTTCCTTTTTCGTGTATCCATGCAAGTCCGAAAAAGAGATTAAATTTTACTCGGTTGCATTCTCATGCTTTTTAAGAGTATGATAAAGAACAAAAACTAAGCTCGGTATTCCCCCAGCTTGAAAATCTAGTGGGTTAGCTCCAGAATGATCATCAAAGGCTAGAGACATGCCCCCCAAGATTCAATTCATCCACTGACTTTGTGGTTGTCACCAATTTCTGTACTATATGGAGAAAAATGATAAGGGTGGATGAAATGAAGGTTCAAATACGAGACCTAATGAAAGACTCAACTCAACATCTATAAGATCTGGCAAAAGACTTGACTTGGCGGGAGAGGTGACTGTTTCATTTTTTTAACGAGCCTAACATAGGAAACAACTATTCTCAAGGATCCGGGTTTAGTCCCCATAATTTTGTTTCATTTTTTAATGAGCTTGTTACAGAGAGGAAAAACTATGCTCATAACTTTTGTTTCATTTTTTAAGAAGCTTTCCATAGAGAAGAGAAATTATGCTCGTGTATCTGGGTTTAATCCCTAGATTTATGTTTCATTTTCTAACAAGATTTCTACAGAGAATAGAAACTTTGCTCGTGGACTCTTCTTAATCATGGCTTCCAAGAGGATAACACTCTGTAAGGACACCATATCAAGGGACAAAACCTGGTTAGGGCTTCCAAGATATCTTCACTGGATGGAAGAAGAATGCTCTATAAGTAACACATGTCGATGGTCTCATCATGGGTAAGGAGATCAGGCTCCAATAGCCCTACCGACGAGATCACCATGTCAACTACCGGATCTAATTCATCTTCATCAGTAGATGAAGGCATGGGAGATTACACCACATAATTGACCTGTGGCATGGGTGATACTGACTGCATATAAGAACCATTTAGGGAGGTCATTGGGTTGGTAATCAAGTCAGGACCAATGCATGAAAGTTGATCAATAGTCACCATTCTTCCATCGTGTGGGAAAGATATCACACGAGAAAGAGTGGATACAAAATATTTCATGGAAAAGACATAATCTCGCCCAAGGAGTAAATCGAAATCCAAGGGGTCTTGGATTACCATGACATCAACAAAGACAGTTTTCCCTCCCAAAGTTACAGGAAACTGAGGAAGGATCCCTAAAGGGTGGTTGGTTTTTCTGTTAAAAGCAAACAGATTCTGGGTAACCGACACAAGATGAGGATAACCCCAAATATTTCCAATCAATAGAGGAC
Source organism: Picea mariana (assembly GCA_032191745.1). NCBI lineage: Eukaryota > Viridiplantae > Streptophyta > Pinopsida > Pinales > Pinaceae > Picea > Picea mariana. The sequence continues at coordinate 17,491 of JASDQU011100645.1, read as the reverse complement.
AAAATACTAACAGATGAACCGTCATCTATCAGCGCATGAGGAATGTCCCAACCACAAACTTGTACTGTAATCTTGAAAGGAATGTGAGAGGGAAGACGAGGTCTAGTTAGCACACCCCAATCAAAAAGGATGGCCTCATTACTTGGAGGGGGTTTCACGGGAGAAGGAGGAATGACCCCTAGCACGGTAGATTATATATCAATGAGAAAAACGTGGGAAGAATCAGGTTTACTCTCTAGTGGGAGAGTAGGATCGATTGATAATGACATCAAATCGACCACTTGGGTTTCATTTTCCAATGTGCAAATGGGGTCGACAGGTGGAAACAGATCGAATTCTTGGGTTGCACTCTCTAAAGGGAGAACGGGATTGACCGAAGATGGGATTAGATCAACCACTTTGTCAACTAGTTCAACTAAGGACGTGACCAGATTGACGACATGATAACCCCTGACTGATCGATGAAGGTACCGGAGCAGTCATTTTGGTACTTGTCAGAGGAGGAGTGGGATTGACCACGTTGGCACTCTTCAGATGAAGGTGGGACTGGCCAATGACAGGACTAGATCAGTCACTTGGGTTTCACTTTTCATATGAAAAGTGGGGTTGATCGATGATGGAACTATATCAACTACATTGGTTAGTGGTTCAACCGAAGATGAAACTACATTGACCACCTCATCAACTGAACTGATCGGGGATGGAACCGGATTGACCATTCCATCAACTAATGATGGGTTGGGGGAAATCTTACAATAACCAGTTGGGAGTTGAATCTTTACCAAAATAGAAGAAGCCTCATCCATATGAGGACAAAGGTGAGAATAATGATCACCTTTGCATAAAATACAAGGAAATTTGACAACTTTCTTCTTCTTACCAACCTTAACGTCACTAGTTGATGGGGCATCACCAGCATGTCCAGTAGGGGACAATGATGTGGAGGAACACATTTCTAATACCTTGGGAAGACCAAGGAAATCGCTCAGAAAGTGGTCACCCTTACAAAGAATTCAAGGGAATTTGGGTTTTAGATTCTTCATTTTAATCTTGTCGACCTCATCAACACTCCTAGTATGATCAACAACAGTTGGTTGCTTGGATCCAACATCTGATGTAGCTAGAGGCTTGGTCCCTTTCTTGTTATTGTTCTTCTCTTTTCGTTTCTTCTTCTTATTATCAACCTAGCTACTTGCTTTATAGATTTCACTAGGCGAAGAAGGAGAAATGGAAGGATACATAATGGGCGAAGAAGGATAAATGGAAGGATACCTAACGGGTGAAGAAGGAGAAAGGTTGACATGAGGTTGATTTGTGAGTGGTGTGCTTACATCTGAAGAACCTGCATTCGATATCACCGGAGTGGAAAAAAACCATACCAGTAACCCAATTGTGAGACCTCGAAGGCTCAAAGTAGCAATGTAAGGAGGACCAACATTTCTGTAAGAAGGAAAAACAAAGGTTTCCCCTGGAAAAGGGGTTTATTCATTGGTCATTCTGGGAACTGATGCCATAAAAAATAAAGATCCAACCTAGATTTTGATAGGGAGAACAAACAACACACGCTAAGAATCTAGTAAGCAAACAAGAAAACAAATCCTTCTCACAATGAGCACACAAGTTGGTGATGAAGTCCAACATCACGAGAACAAAGTAAGAAGGGGATGAGATAGAGCAGGTGGAAAAGTTACATTGATGACCTGCTTAACGAAGTTATGCCTTGGTGCAAGCTCCCAAACATAATCGTGGGTATACACTCCAAGGATCCCGAGTGAGTTTGGACAACATCGATTCCAGGTACTATGAAGACTTTCCCCTCCACATTCACCTTGTGTAAAGACCCTAAAGAGATAGGCCACTAAGGTTACCATCTACAACAGTAATGCCTGGGGAAACAGTCGACAGTTTGATCCACGCGCAAGGGCAGGGTATCTGGCCCGAAATCAACTTGAAAGGCTTCCACTCATCATTGTGGGTATACCTTCAAGAGACCCCCATAATACACGAAATCTATACACCAAGAAAAACACAGCAGGGTGAGTAACTTTGCCAGGCTTAATGCAACCTTAGGTTTGACCCTTGTGTGAGAAGGGCTTCCCAAGACAAAATTGAGCAATTGTATTTCACCGCTCCCTAACACAAGATTCTATGTTTGTTTGCAGCTTTGGAAAGTTATCTTTCACACCTATTCCAAATCCCTACAACTAATGTGATGTATCTTTTCTACCAGAAAATACAAAAATGTCTAATCAATTTTTAGTTTAGCGCTTTATTTTTAAGGTTGTTGTTACTCAAAAGGAAAATGGTGTGGACAATATGGTGTTTTGACTGAATCAAAAGTTATGTAAAGAGATGAAGATGCAATCTTTTCATTTCGATGAAAGCTATGCTAGAGAAGGAGAAAACATTCATCATTACAGATGCACAATGTCCCAAAAAAGACAAAAACCATGCAATTTCTCTACTTCAAATGAAATCTAGTTTCATTACCCAAAATCAAAAATGCATTTATCTTCTTTTTTTTATCGTGATTTATACATAAACTAAATACAAAACCTTCAATGCTCCACTACTTTTAATCAGGAGAAAGAGTCCTGTGCAGATGCAAAATACACAAAGCAAAAGGGCTACAAACAAAGCATGCACTCAAGGATTCTACAACCAATCAAGCATTCAATGAATACAATAAAATGTAGAGAAGAATCCAAGAAATGATAGGGAGAAAGAGAAATCAATCAAAACTGTCCTATCAAAAAAGCAGCTAGAAAAGGCACTTTCACATTTTTGAAAAAGATTTCAAGCTCCAAGAAATACAATAGGGAGTGATAAGCATCAAAAACCAATCCAAACAACTTCACAAACCAACCACAAACTCTGGGTAAATATCTCTGCAAAAAAGGCTGCAAAAGACTAAGCAAAAGAAGGCAAAAACTCTCAAAAAAGAGACTAGAACTCCCCTAGTAGGGTGGATAGAGTGTTGAAATTCTCCCTAAGAGACTGTAGGGGAGCATTGGCGCTATGGTACGGCCTGGAGGGGGCGTTAGTCCTCCCAGAAACTCATAGAAAGAACCAAAAACCATGCAAAAACTCACCTAGAATGCATGAAAATTGGTGAAATTTCTAGTGAAGGTAGGAGAAGGTTAATGGATGATGAACAACAAGGAATTTCTTGGGAAAAATACCTCAAAGATCAAATGGAATAGTGCGTATATATCTGAGTTTCCTTAAAACAACTTTCATACTATCAGATAAAGGAGAAAGCAGTAAATCGACTCCAAATCTTGAAAGAAAAAGAGTGACTCAAAGTAAAGAAAAAATATCAACAAATTCCCCAGTGGAGTCATGTTGATGGGAAATTTGACCTGCCATCAACTGAAAGAATAGATCCAGACGGGGTTGTCTAAATAACCCAAGCCATTTGGTGTAACCTATTCTGACGGGTTTAATGGCTTCATTAGCCAACTAAAGTCCTAAAACAAAGAAAAGAAAACAACTACTTAATGCTAAAACTTATAATAATATATATACATTAATCTAATTATTTACAAATGTATTAAATAGAAAAGTAAATATGAACATGTCATTTATGAACAGAATATTTACAGGTTGCGAGTTTTAGTGAAATCCTCACAAAATCAGTGTTTTGTAATCGTTCTCAAAAGTAGATAAAGAAAGCACATATCTTTGTAGTTTTTGTTTGTAATCACATATCTAAGAATCATAAGTAAAACATGATTTGAAACAAAGATAGAGTGATGGTAAAATCTGATCAAATAACTTTCCTGTTTCACTAATAACAAAAATGAGGAAAATTAGAAGCAAATGAAGCTAACTTGTTACTAGTTTCTTAATGTGTCTATGCCTCTGTACGATCCAAAACTCCAGTTGTCTCGCCTATGAAATAAATCTGCAACAGGTTCATACTAATGTCTCCTGAATAAATTTGAGACATCTATTTACAGCTAGGATATAAGAACAGAATAGTAGACACATATGATCCAGTGTTGTTATAATTATGAATGATTACAGTAAGAAAAATCTTTATGTGAAGCATTCATTTTATCCATCAATTAAACATCAAGCATAAATCATGATATTATAATAGATATACAATCACAGTCATAGAATTGGAACAACAAGTTATAGACAATATTTTAAAGCATTCAATGAAATGGAATATCATATGCTAAAGAGGCAAAAGTTGCATAACCTATCAATATTTCCTAATAAAAATGCAAAACATAGATGGAACAATTTTCACAATGGTCTAAAGCCAAATGTGGATCATTTGTTCATATAGTTCTAAAAGTCACATGCCTATAATCTATTCCATCCAATATATCTATTACTTACAAAATGAACAGTATTTAAAGTGACTTGAAATCACATTCCCCTATGTCCCAGGATAGGATAGGATTTCATAAAATCAAAAATATTACAAAAATAGTAGGCTAACAACCACTCATAACAGAGTTGGTTTTAATCAAATATTGATCAAATTTTTTGCAAAAAAAATAGAAACGAAACTACTAATGATTCAAATGCATAATCGAATATGCTTCCTCCAGATGATCAGCAACAAGATCAACTATTTCCTGAAAAACACAACAAATTCAATAAGTTATAAAATTACCCATAACTAATTTCTATTTTTTATTTAAAAGAGATTTGGCTACAAAATCAAAGATTTTGTACGCAGCCTTAGTTTAGAAAACAAAATCAAATTCCAAATTGATTTAATTCAAAATAGATAATAGGAATAAAACAAGAGAGAAAATTGTTTTACCATTTAAAAATTGACTAAAGATGGGTCACGTAGTTCAAAATTTATTATCGCCTTGACACTTGTTACATTTTTTATTACTATGTTTCATAATCTCTTGATGCGTTTATCTTTCCTCTCTGCATGCACTTTGAGGTCGATATTTTCTTGTCTCAAAGATTCATTTTGAGTAGTAAGCATTTTAATCTGGGCCTGAAGAATGGGTATGTTGGTGTAATACCACTCGATCCAATGAAAACAAACATCACATTGTTAAGGGAGAATGGCAGGTCAATGAAGTCTACATTCAAACATGGATGTAACAACCTTACCTATTATTTTCCCTTGATCATGCCTAATACCAAAGAAATTCTCCTCACCTTTGAGGCACGGTGGAAAATTCGTCACAAAGTCGTAGGGTTCAGTAGGAACAATAGATTTATTACTGTAACCTTGACAATCTGGATCTTGCAAAACTAGAAAATCTTCTATTTCAGAGTCTGAGACCTTATCGACCTCGATCGGACTGATCAATCTCATATGAGCATCATTTTGGTTCCTCAATTTCCTTGAAATTAGGTGACCTACCTTTTTGTTCTGGAAACCTAAGTTTGTTCATTTCTTCTTGGTTTGTTTGCAAGGTTTCTCAACATCCAACCTTACAATAACGTTCGGGCTAGCATCAATCTTAGGCATAAGAGGGTCAATTACCTCCATTTCAATAGTCTCTTTCTCAGTAAATCCTACAGATGAAGGTTTACTTGGCATCGCTGTGTCTAGAGGGTTTTTGTTAAGAGAGTCTGGCCCATTTCTTGAAATACCAAGCTATTTTTTAATCAATGGCTCACGTGAGTTAGGTTTTACTATAGGAATGGTCTTGGAAAAACTATTCCTTATCACAAAATTATCCCAACAGTCGCCCACGGTTGACAAGTGATGAATCAACATAATCTTAATCAATCTGTGATGGAACAGACTTGAATCAACACTCTGTCTCTTATATCTTTTGGACATTTTATAGAGACTTCTCAACAAATAAAATGGAATGCTTAATTCAAAACCAATGAAATGCATGAGTAAAAGAATATGGTAGAGGAAGATCAATCTGTATCGACCCTCACAGGTCATTAATTGTTTGAGAATCAACAACAAGCTATGCCACCTAGGTTTAACTAGGGAGATGGGAATACCTTTTTCGTAACAATTGATTTTTCGGGACGTCATAAACAGGCTCCATGTCACTCCTTCAATTCATGAGTTTTTGAACCATTTCTCACCTATCGATGGAAGCCCTCTTTCTTCACTTACAAACCCCTCGGTTAACTCTAATTGTGTGTCCCCAATTTTTTCTCTGCAACCATCGAAGGTCTACGCAAAATCCTGTGCCACCTGAAGGTTACAGCCTTCAAATATTTTAAGGAAAGCATCCTAGCCTTGGATTTTTAAGTCCTCGATCGCATCGTCGTGAGAGAGTAGATCTTGGCACCCATTTAGCTCCAAGCGAACGACAGGAGCCATGACAAATGCGACCAAAATGTAACAGGCATAACTCAAAATAGTTTTAGGTTTGAATGGTAAGAGAAATAGGAACAAATCCAAATGGATAGTGGAGAAGCAACCATAACTAAGCCTGTGTGTTATCATAGCACAGGTAGTGGGAGTAAACACCAAGAGTTTGATCGTAAATGCTTTATCATTCCTTGTAATGAGAACTAGACATACAGAGTATCGAAACCCTATGTATGCAATGAATGGATCATTAATACGTTAAGCCAGCAAGGTGAGGTAAGGACACAAGTACAATAGGCATGTATTCATTTAAATGTCTTTTTATATGACCATTAAGTTTGTGAGAGGACTAACCAATGTATCAAAGGATCTTAATAAATTGAATACAAACTATTGAACCATACAATAACTAGATTAAAACCCCAAAACATCTAAAATAGATCATTCAAACATTAGATTTAGATCTCATGTAAGCATGGTGACCTTCAAAAGGATGCATTCTAAGGCATACAAATTATAACATCGAGCTAGTTTTTATGTTTGATTCATTCTTACAGTCATGAATCAAACATAAAACAAAACGAAAGCGCAGACAATAAGAAATTAATCAAAATATTTCTTAACCCCGTAATTATCTCAAAAATTTCAAAAATTTTATGAACTCGAGGTGTAGGTAGCTACAGAAAATGAAATTTCTTGTTTAAATATCAAAATCATGTGGGGTTTCCAAGAATGGTGACATACTAGGCGAAGCAGTTATCTCTGCATTACCAGAAAATTCATGTTAGAACAGATCAAAATGATTGAAAAATTAAAGATCAGTTGATAGCAAGTCAAGCATTCCAATCAAAACTCAAAAAAGCACATAGTCTAGCGTCAGATGTGTTTCTGTCCAAGTGCAATCTAGTGACAAGTTTTAATTACGAGTGAGATGACGTTTAGGCAACTGACTCCAACATTGTTGATAGGGACGTTGCTGCCAGCAGGCATCCATAGCCTCAACAAGGATGTCATTTAACCCACTCTAATACCTCTACCCTATCCAAGAATTATCCATTCAATATGAAGGACATTTTTACGATCAATTCCAAAAGTCATACCTGATAATTTTCTTAAACCCGACATTGCTTTGCTGCCAGTAGGCCTATTCAGTACCCCGACGAAGTTGCATTGGCATCATGCATGCATTTACCCGCTGCTAGCATACCTATTCAGTATCTTGGCGGGTTTACAAAAACTTCCCACACTTTGCATTGATTTCAACTCTCGAGAATTTATTTACAATTTGACATAAACTATATGATATTCAAGAGAGCGAGTTGATGCTGAAAATTTCAGATTTCGAAAAACTTGATATTTTCCAATTTAATTTCTCATTTGATGACCTTCATAATCATTTGAACTTTTAGTTTTCTATTAAGAAAAATCTCTCAAGGAAAGGAAGACATACTTGAGTTGTTTTCTTTAAAAACAGGGACATCGTTAAGAGTTTTAATAATGATCGTATCTTCTTGTGATTATAAAGAGAAACCAAGAACACTATTTTGAACATAAAGTTTCTTATGCTAGTCTACGTTTTAGCAATTTATAGTATTGGTGCTCTGAAATGATCTCGATTGTTTCTTTAGGATAAGACTTCTGATTTTCCTTCCATGAACAAAATTGTGACTCAGACATAAATTTATTTAGAAACAAATGAAAACAAGCAAAATAAAAAGAACCAAAATCAAAAAACAGAAAAGAGAATTAAAATAGAAAAATATGTAGACAGGGGTGCATCTGGAGTCATCAGGATAAATATCTTTTGAGAGCTTGTTCATTCACTGGGAAAGTGTCTGGCTGTCCCTCCAAATTGTGTAGATAGAAAGAGATGGGACCTATTTTTTTAGAAATTATAATCAGTCCCAACCACAGATTCTGGAACTTGGTGTGTTCTCCCTTTCCCTCGTGTGGTTTATCCCATTTGAGAACGAAGTCTCCAACATCAAAATTCCTATATGAAGAAGAATTTGAATCAAACCAGATTTTTACAATTTGTTGGTGCTGATCCAATTTCTTCTTTTCTTGTGCTCTTACTTCCTCCAATTTTAACAAGGCATTAATTCGTCTTTCAAGGGGAGGGCATTCCTCCTCTTGAACTTTCTATGATAGTTGCAGAGAAGGAAGAAAAACATGTGGGGGGAGGATTTCTTCTCTTTCGTAGATGAGAAAAAAAGGGGAATTACCAACATAGGTTTTTGGTGTGTGCATTATATAGTGCATTGTGCCAGTTCTTATGGTTTTCTGAAATTGTCCTTTTAAGGATCTTGATTAAATTTTTATTTTTTGATTCTGCTAGACCATTTTCTTGAGGGTAGTAGCTGGTAGAATATTTCAATTTAATCCCTTTCTCCAAGGAAAAGACGTTCATATTGAGGGATGAGAATTAGGAGGCGTTATTAAATACCAAAAATTCGAGAATGCTGAATCGGGTGATAATATGAGAATTGAGGAAAGATACTACCTAATTTGTATTTACCACTATCAAAGGTGCAACTTCGAACCATCTAGTAAAATAATCCATTGTTGTAATGTATACATGTGCTTCTATGAAGAATAAGGGTTAATTGGTCCTATTATGTCAAGACCCCATTGCTGAAAAGAGGAATCTACAATGACAGGCTGCAAAGGAAATGTTGCCTTTTTCACCCGTCCTGCAGCCTGTTGGCAGATTATACATTTACGACACAACACATGGGAATCTTTAAACAAAGTGGGCCAATAGTACCCAACTCTTAACACTTTGTGAGCAATGGTGTCTCCCCTGAAGTGACCATCGGATTCACCTGCATGAAGTTCATATAGTACTTTTTCCGATTCTTCCTTTTCTAAACAACGCATAAGAACACCATCAAAATTGTTTCAAAATAATACATTATTTATTAACTGGAAAGATGCATATTTTAACCTGAGTGCTCTTCTATTTTTAGGATCAATATAGAGAGGAGCATATCCATGCATCAAATAAAACTTAATATTGTCATACCAAGAATTGGCAGCAACTTGTACACAGTTGATTTATTTTTTGTTGTGTTGATTTACAATTATGGTATTAATTTGACTTTCCTGCCTTTTGACTGAATTAGCCACTAGTTTGCATAAGCCTTGACCTCTAACAATTTATGTAGGGGTTATTTTGAGTTCATACTCTTGTAAGGACGTCATCCAATTTTCCCTTTTCTCACCCAATTCCTTTTGTACTAGCAGGTTTCTTACAACTGGGTAAGGAACAATAACCTTGGTTCTGGATTTCAGCAGGTACGACCATAAGTGTTTCATTGCTTTAAAAACAACATATGCCTGTTGATATACTACTAGATAATTAATATATGCTCCATTGAAGGATGAGCTCATGAAGGCAATGGTTATTTCAATGCTTTCATCTTTTTCTGTGTTAACAAAACAACATAATATCGGTCAGATGCAAAAGTGTAAAGAGTGAAATCCTGAGAAAAATCGAGACTCATCAAGGAAGAAGCTTCTACTATTTATTTTCTAATGGAATCAAAATCTTGGATTTTCTGTAGTCCCCAATGGTATAGAGCATCCTTTTTAATTGATTTCTACAATGGTCTTACCATTTCCGAGAAACTTGGGACAAATCTTCTGACGAAATTAATATTGCCCAAAAAGGACTGCATGGATTTTTTGGAAGAGGGAGGGGAGAGTTTAGTAATATCTTGGGTTCTCTCAGGGTCAATAATCATTTTGTCTTTAGACACTATAAACCCAAGTAATTTTTTTTTCTCTACTGCAAAGATATATTTCTTAGGTTTGAGAGATATAACAAACCTACGACATCGTTCTAGGACAGCCCTGAGGTGAGACAAGTGATCTTTCTTGTTTTTAGAGAAGACGGTCACATCATCAAGATAGACTACGACTGATTGATTTATGAGGCCACAGAAAGCAATGTCCATTGCTCTCTGAAAAGTGGCACCAACATTAATAATCCCAAAAGTCATCTTCCTGTAGGCATAAGTGCCCCATGCGGTACGAAAGGTGGTTTTAAGTTGGTCTAAGGGAGACACGAAGACCTGGTTGTATCCCGAAAAACCATATAACAAAGATAGTCTTTTGGAACCAGATACCTGCTGAAGAATTTTTTCCATTGGAGGAACGAGATAGTTATCCTTATTAGACGCTTGATTCAAGTTTCGAAAGTCGACACAGAGTCGAATTTCACCACTTTTCTTCCTTACAAGAACTAGATTAGACACCCATTGTGTGTTTCTTACCGGGAAAATTATATTTTCATTTAGTAATTTATTCAGTTATTTTTTAATAGTGGGTTCTAATTTAGGGTGCATCTTTCTTAATTTCTACTGAAAAGGATGGGTCTAGGGTTTCATGGGGATGACATGTTGTATGATATTAGGATCGAATGTTCTCAAATCATTATACGTCCAAGAAAAAATGTCTTTAAATTCTTTAAACAATTTTATAAAAGCATATCATTCTTGCTCGAAGCATCATGTTCCCAAATTTATATTTTGAGGATTTTCCTTTGTCCCTAAATTCACCGTCTCATAAATCAAAGAAGAACTGTTAGCTTTGCAATTAACTGACCCTCTAAATTTATCATCCAAGTCATAAAAAATCTCTATTCTTACAACAAATATGGGGATAGAATTTACCAGATCAGATGTGGAATTAGGAGATCTAGGATCAGATATTACCGTGAAATTGTGGAGGTTTTCATCGTGAGTGCCTTCATTAATGACTGCACCTTGGAAGGTGTCCTCTATATGCAAGAATTTGATGATTTATTGGTCATTGTCGAACACTCTCCAATTTGTGATGTTATCCGGGATCGACGACCTGCACAACAATTCAATCGAAAACACATTAGGAGAGAGACCTTCTGCGGGCAATAGTTTAGAAGCGACATTAGCCAATAAATCAGCCTCCGAATTATTTAGTCTTAGAATGGAATTTATGTTAAATGCTGAAATTTTTTGCATTAAATTGCATACCTCAGTTTGGTAACTTTTTAGATGTGGTGATAAGCAATGTATGGAGTTTCTTACCTTCCTAACCACAATTTCAGAATCATTGAATACCATTAAATTATGTATGTCCATATCTAGAGCATTCCTAATCCCTTGTAGAAGTGCTTTGTATTCGGTGGTGTTATTAGTGCACTCAAACTCTAATCAACAGGTAATGAAAGTCTTATTACCTGTGGGATCGATGAGTATAAATCTTGCACCCACTCCTTCTTTGGATTTGGATCCATCAAAGTATAATGACCAAATTTGAGCTTTGTCAAGAGTTTTCGATATGCTTGGCCAAACTGATGTTTGAGTATAGGTCATAATTTCTTATTGCTGCCTTAGATCAGTGATAGGAGAAATTTCGGTCATGAAGTTACCAAAGAAGGTATTCATTCCCTGCATCTCAAATGAATTAGCATATGCAGTGAAAGGTTCGTTTGCATCATTTAAATCTGTCATGGTGTCTTTAAGATAGCATTCTCTATTTATCCTAATTCTATTTGGCTGTCCATTTTCTAGCAGCCACAAATGAGACCAATCTGTAGCAAAGTAACCATGCAGTTGTTCGGACCAGTCCCTACTTAAAAACAAAACATAGACTTCAGGGATGTCAATAAAAATAATGTCAATAATCTGGTGAACCTTAGGATTGGAAGAAAACCTAACCAGGAAATTATTTAGCTCACCAATTACCTTAACGTTCTTCCAATCAAGCTGAATGATTTTGATATTAGAAGGTTGAACTTCTACGTTCATTTTTTGACAAACAGATAAATACATCACGTTTGATGATGCACCAAAATCGACCATGCAATTATGTACATTCCTATTAAAAATTTCAAAGGTTAACAATAAAGGCGGGACATTTTTTTAAGTGTTAACAACATAATTCTGTTGATTTTTAGTTGTTGTCCCTAAAACAATTTTATCTACATTTGATACAATTTTCTCAGATAAATCCCTTTTATCTGGAGGTTTAGATGTCGTTTTAGTTGGGATTTTTCTGGCTATATTTGGACCATTTTCTGTTGATTTCTTGCTTTCGGGGTTGTTGTTTTTACTGTTTTCAACAATACTTTGAAGCATTTTCTGCAAACTAAGGGGAAATTTCAGCAACTCAAAAACATAAATATTGGCCCTCATCTTTTTTAGATCTTCGATTAAATCATATTCTAAAAAAGGGGATGTTGAACTTTGTTTAATTTCAGCTTGCTTTGGCTATTTTGGAAGAACATTATTACTTACTTCAAAAGAAGGTTTGTTTTTTGTTTTGCTTCTCGTGTTGTAGGGGTGAACAGTTTCAAAATTTGCTTGGAAGATATTGTCCGAGAAGTGACCGAAAATGTTGGGAGATGATTCCTCCTCTTTTGGTACTTCTTCCTCAACTACGTCTTCAGAATTTTCAGGAGGGATAGAATCTGAATTATCATGTGCTTCTAAAATGGTTCGCAAAGCGTACTGCAAGCTTTCGAAATTTAGACCTTCAGTGGTCAGGTTTGGCCGGTTGGGGGCAAAAGGTTTTCTGAAAGGAGGTTTAAAATTTCCTTTTCTTGAGGATTCCTCCTTGATTGATCTCTTCAAGTCCACAACCTGATTAGACATTTTTTGGAAATCTTTCTACAAGCTTTCTAAGTCTAAAGTTTCTGGTTGATTTTTAATTTGAGGAGGCCTAGTGAGGATCTCTATTTTATTTTTAGATGATGAAGTTGGTTCAGCTTCACTATTGAGATTGTATTTTAATCTTAATATATCCTTTTCAATTTGGTTTGCTTCCTCAAAGGCTATAACAGAGTGTTTTTTTTAGGCCTTTTGACCCATATGGTGATATTATTGTGCAAAGATTTAGCGTAATCTGCAACAATTACACTTTCTGCAGGCATTGAATCTGCAGTGATATTATTCATTAGGGTAAGAAATCTCTAGTTGAAATATTTTACTTTTTCCTTAGGATTCATTTTTAGACTGGAGAGATCAATGACCGAGACTTCAGGAGATTTATCATCTCCAAACTTCTTTAAGAAACAGGTTTCAAACTTGTCCCAAGAGACGATGGTCTGGGGTTGTTGGGAAAAATACCATGTGGAGGCATTTCCCTCAAAAGTATAAGGAAAGAGTCTACATACTACATCTTCATGCTCTACATTTTGGATTCTAATGGCCAACATAATTTTTTTTATGTGATCCTCAATAGATTGTTTAGAATTTGGATCAAATTTAGGAAACCATTTCTCTGGGTGTTTCGACAATGGATGTTGCGGTCTAGGTACAACCACATAATCTTGATTGAGCCAAGGTATGACAAGATTGTTTTTGTTTTCCATGGGTGTTGGTGGTGTCGAAGGGTGAGATGATTCAGATGAGGAACTGCCTTCATTAGATGACTCTCCTCTTGAAGAGGATGGAGATGAGCCAGGTGGGGAAGGTGGGATACCAGACACTCCAGCTCCAAGAGTAGGTGTTTCGATAGGATCGATGGTACTATCACCTAAAGGATTTGAGAGTAGACTAGTGCCTTCAAGTTGTTCTCGGATATTCAAGAAATATAGGGGTTGATTAAGTGGCCTACCAGGTTGTTTGCTACGGGCTAAGGCACTATGTGTTGTTATGAGTCACTGATGAACAATCTCTTGGACATCAGCCCCTTGTGGGGCTGGTGTCATTGGTTCAATGGGAATCTCAGGATTATCATTTCAGGTAGTTGTTGTTTCAAGTGTAACATTTTTTTCTAAGCGACTATGTGTTACGATAGGGGAGCGAGTGTGTGGGGGAGGAGTCTTGCAACCTCCATGTGACATCAATTGAATTCAGGCCCTCCTTCTAGTGTCATTTGTTGATGGGAAAATTTGACTTGCCGTCAACTGGAAGAATATACCCGGACCGAGGTTGTATAAATAACCCAAGCCATTTGGTGTAACCTATTCTGACGGGTTTAATGGCTCTGTTAGCCAACTAAATTCCTAAAAAAAAGAAAAGAAAAGAACTACTTAATGCTAAAACTTATAATAATATATATACTTTAATCTAATTATTTACAAATGTATTAAACAAAAAAGTAAATATGAACATGTCATTTATGAACAAAAATAATTACAAGTTGTGATATTTAGTGAAAGCCTCGCAAAATCAATGTTTTGTAATCATTCTCAAAAGTAGATAAAGAAAGCACATATTTTTGTATTTTCTGTTTGTAATCACATATCTAAGAATCATAAGTAAAACATGATTTGAAACAAAGATAGAGTGATGGTCAAAGCCGATAAAATAACTTTCTTGTTTCACTAATAAAAAAAATGAGGAAAATTAGAAGCAAATGAAGCTAACATGTTCCTAGTTTCTTAATGTGTCTATGCCTTTTTACAGTCCAAAACTCCAACTTTCTCGCTTGTGAAATAAATTTGCACCAGGTTCGTACTAATGTCTCTTGAATAAATTCGAGATGTTTATTTACAGCTAGGATATAAGAACATAATAGTAGACACATATGATCCGATGATCTTATAATTATGAATGATTATAGTAAGAAAAATCTTTATGTGAAGCATTTATTTTATCTATCAATTAAACATCAGGCATAAATCATGATATTATAATTTATATACAATCACAATCATAGAATATGGAACAACAAGTTATAGACAAGATTTTAAAGCATTCAATGAAATGGAATATCATATGCTAAAGAGGCAAAAGCTGCATAACATATCAATATTTCATAATAAAAAGGAAAAACATAGATGGAACAATTTTCACTTTGGTCTAAAGTCAAATGTGGATCAGTTGTTCATATAGTTATGAAATTCACATGCCTATAATCTATTCTAGCCAAGATATCTATTACTTACAAAATGAACAGTATTTAAAGTGACATGAAATCGCATTCCTCTCTCTCACAGGATAGGATAGGATTTCATAAAATAAAAAATATTACAAAAATAGTGGGCTAACAGCCACTCATAACATAGTTGCTTATAATCAAAGATTGATAAAAGTTTTTGCAAAACAAACATAAAAGAAACTACTAATCATTCAGATGCATAATTGAATATGTTTCCTTCAGATGATCAGCAACCGGATCTACTATTTCCTGAAAAACACAACAAATTCAATAAGTTAGAAAATTACCCATAACTAATTTCTAATTTTTATTTAAAAGAGATTTAGCTACATAATCAAATATTCTGTAGCCAGTCTGAGTTTAGCAAAAAAAATCAAATTCCAAATTCATTTAATTCAAAATAGATAATAGGAATAAAACAAGAGAGAAAATTATTTTACCATTTAAAAGTTGACTAAAGATGGGTCAGGTAGTTCAAAATTTACTATCGCCTTGACACTTGTTGCATTTTTTATTACTATGTTTCCTGATCTCTTGATGCATTTAGATTTCCTCTCTACGTGCACTTTGAGGTCGATATTTGCTTGTCTCAAAGATTCATTTTGAGAAGTAATCATTTTAATCTGGGCCTGAAGAATGGGTATGTCGCTGTAATACCACTCGATCCAATGGAAACAAACATCACATTGTTCCGAAAGAATGGAAAGTAGATGAAGTGTATAGTCAAACATGGATGTATCAACCTTACCTACTATTTTCCCTTGATCGTGCCTAATACCGGAGAACTCCTCCTCACCTTTGAGGCACGCTGGAAAATTTGTCACAAAGTCGTAGGGTTCAGTAGGAACAATAGCTTTCTTCTTGTAACCTTGACAATCTGGATCTTCCAAAACTAGAAAATATTCTATTTCAGAGTCCGAGACCTCATCGACCTCGATTAGACCGATCGAGCTCAGATGAGCATCATTTCGGTTCCTCAATTTCCTTGAAATTAGGTGACCTGCCATTTTTTTTTGGAAACCTAAGTATGTGCATTTCTGCTTGGTTTGTTTGCAAGGTTTCTCAACATCCGGCTTTACAATAACATTCATGATAGCATCAATCTTAGCCATAAGAGGGTCAATTACCACCAGTTCAACAGTTTCTTTCTCAGGAAATCCTGTAGATGAAGGCTTACTTAGCATCACTATGTCTAGAGGGTTTTTGTTAATAGAGTCTAGTCCAGTTTTTGAAATACCAAGCCGGTTTTTAATCAACGGCTCACCTAAGTTAGGGTTTATTATAGGAACGGTCTTGGAAAAACTATTCCTTATCAAAAAATTATCCCAACAGTTGCCCACGGTTGAAAAGTGATGAATCAATAGAATCTTAATCAATCAGTGATGGAACAGACTTGAATCAACACTTTGTCTCTTATATCTTTTGGACATTTTATAGAGACTTCTCAACAAATAAAATGGCATGCTTAATTCAAAACCAATGAAATGCATGAGTAAGCGAATATGGTAGAGAAAGACCAATCTGTATAGACCCTCGGAGGTCACAAATTGTTTGAGAATCAACAACAGGCTATGCCACGTAGGTTTAACCAGGGAGATGGGAATACCTTTTTCACAACAGTTGATTTTTTGGGATGTCATAAACAAGCTCCACGACACTCCTTCAATTCATGAGTTTTTGAACCATTTCTCACCTGTCGATGGAAGCCCTATTGCTTCACTTACAAACCCCTCGATTAACTCTAGCTGTGTGTCCCCAATTTTTGCTCTGCAACCATCGAAGGTCTGCGCGAAAGCCTGCGCCACCTGAAGGTTATAGCCTTCAAATATTTTAAGGAAAACATACCATCCTTGGATTTTTAATTCCTCAATCACATCGTCATGAGAGAGTAGAGCCTAGTACCCATTTGACTCCAAGTGAATGACATGATACATGACAAATGCGACTAGAATGTAACAAGAATAACTCAAAATAGTTTTAGGTTTGAATGGTAGGACCAATAGGGATAAATCTGAATGGATAGTGGAGAAATGACCATAACAAAGCCTGTGTGTTATCATAGCACAGGTAGTGGGAATAAACACCAAGGGTTTGATCGTAAATTCTTTACCATTCCTTGTAATGAGAACTAGACATACAAAGTACCGAAACCCTATGAATGCAATGAATGGCTCAGTAATACATTAATACAGCAAGTGAGTTAAGGATGCGAGTACAACAGGCATGTATTCATTTGAATGTATTTTGATATGACCATTAAGTTCGCGAGAGGACTAACCAATGTATAAAAGGCTCTTAATAAATTGAATACAAACTATCGAACCATACGTCAACTAGATTAAAACCACA
>JASDQU011100644.1:27568-37632 GCA_032191745.1 Picea mariana | reverse complement strand
CCCAACCGTTAGATCTAAGTGAGTGATCGCCAGCCATCGATCAAAGACAAGCACGAAAGGTAAGACTTTAGAACTTCATCGCTTCGACAATCATGGTTGGCAGGAAACGTCTGAACTGTCGAAGGCTAGAGTTGTGAAGTCTCGTCATCCGTCCGATCAAATGTCAAGCGTAGGGATATCTGCATCATTGATCATGGTCAACCGACATTGACCACTTCGGGAGTTTTCACTACGGGATTTTAAAAATTTGTTGAACTATTACAACTCAGAGCGCCAAAGTCCCGAAGTCCCCGTCGACCATTATTTGAGGGGAGGACTTTGAGAGTGTTACAAACCGTTAGATATAGTAAGGGTGGAAGGATAGCGGAGCTTCAGAACCTTGCCACTTTGACGTTCGACATTCTAAGATTGTGGTGGTCGTCTGGAGTGAGAATCCATGAATCCCAAAGCTTGGAGTTAATCACAATCATTTGTTGTCGGAGGGATTGATCCATCGATTTCAGTTCAACATTATGTTATCCAGGAGGTAGCGTGTGTTGGACTTGGGAAACTTCCGAAGCTCGAAGTCCTAGAGTCTAGGATTTGATCTCAGTCAGAGATCAAGGAGAAAGGTGGGGATATTCCATTGATTGATGACGTGTCGTAGGCCACGTGGCAGGGGTGTCGTATGGGGATACTTTTCCCCTGGATTCAACACCTTTTGGGCCCCGATCTGTCTTTGTTTTAGTGAAACATGGCAAATGTGCCATGGGTCCATGTCACCCTAGGTGATGTCAGTGTGACATGTCATCTCCGGGAGTATGCGACTCTAGGGGTTTCCAGGTTTCTATCAGTGAAAAGTGTTGAAGCCCGAAATCATGAAGGAACACAACCCATAGATCTAGGATCCCTTCGGGACCTTTATTGACTGTTGGATTAAACCATGTATGAACAATGTAAGTACTTTGGTGGATTGCCACTCCGAGGAAGTGGAAGACTCGGGAATGGAAATATCCTAGAGACCTGAAACGCCGAATTTCTGAATTGGTTGAAAGCCATATGTCTCAACGTTTGATTAAGTCGTGACCTTCGATCTCATTGAGCCTCCAAATGGGGGCGGGACCGTCAATTCGACAAGATATTAAATCTCAATCGTTCATTTGTACCGGGGGATTTATTGATAGGGTTCAACGTATCATAACTTTGGGGGAAATCATAAATTGACAAGATAAAATAGCCGAAGGACAAAGTCCAAAGGACTTGGTCCCAACATCGGTCTCATGATAAGGTAAAAAGGCCTAGGGGGGGGTAACCCAACCCACAATTATGTGGTTCACACAAGCTCTTTTGTAGAGGAATACATAGGAATGCGCTAAATAATGAATAATCTATGGTTTAGAGTCATGGCCACATGGAAAGTGGCTTGAAGGAAGCGCCTACGTAGAATTGAATTTTGTATCAGCTAAAGGATAACATAAAAGTATTATATGAGGGAGAATGATATAATTTTCTTCACGAATAGAGAAGAAAAAGGAAAGTAGCATTGCTTGACAATTAATTTTGTTTATAATAACCCTAATAAAATGGTCACTTGCACATTTTCCAGAATTAGGAGATGTAAACATATCAATTCAGTATAAGAATTCATATTCGAGAAATGGAAGAAGGTGAGGGAGCCTCTAGCCATGATAAAGAGGCCAAAGGTTAGAATATCAATGATGGTAATGATGAGATAGAATCCAATAGATAGAAGGGAAGGGGAGAGCAAGAAACATTGATAGAGACTAAGAGGAGCCTGCAAATATAAGTGCATAGTTACAAAGTAGATAATGAGAGGTTGTTGAGAGAAGAAAATTAGATAAATCCTCAAGTGATGTAGAGCTTAAATCAGTTGCAGAGGAAAACAAATAGGGGGTCAAACTCAAAACAAGAGGAAGAAGGCAGGTATCATGAAGGAAGAGATAACCACATGAAAGTTGGTTATTCAAGAAGTGCTAGCAGAACTCATATAAACCACTCACCTCCTTGCTCGACAAGAAGGTATTATGCATTTGAAGATGCCATAAGTAGTCCAGAGGTGTCTCCTATTAGGCACCAAAGAAGAAGGCATGAATTGGACAATTTGCAAGGAGAGATGAGGAAGATTACGCCACCATCCTTTGATGGTGAAAGAGAAAGGAAATATGATGTTGAAGCATGGTTTCTTGGACCCAGGAGGTATTTTCAATTGCATAACTACTCATCAAACCTAGAATCCAGAATTTCCACATACAATTTACATGGGAAAACTACAATGTGGTGGGACCAGCTGAAGCAAGTTGAGCACATTAATGAGAATAGAATCACTTGGAAGCAGTTAAAGAAGTATTTTCAGAAGGAGTACCTTTCAGATAATTTCTATGACAAGAAAATGTAGGAGTTATTTGAACTCGGGCTAGGAAGCATGACCATGGTAGAGTATGAGAAGAAGTTCTTGGGTTTGCTAAAGTATTTGGGGTTTATAAAAGATGAGAAGGTGAAAGTACAAAGGTTTTTGAGTGGACTGCCATCCTTTTATAAAGAAAAGATTCAATATGATGAACCTAAGTCTTTGACTGAG
The DNA here is from genome assembly GCA_032191745.1 of Picea mariana. NCBI lineage: Eukaryota > Viridiplantae > Streptophyta > Pinopsida > Pinales > Pinaceae > Picea > Picea mariana. The sequence goes on along the minus strand of JASDQU011100644.1, from coordinate 35,054 downwards.
ACCATTAGGAAGGACAAGTACATGTATGAGCAAGGAAAAGGAAGAGAATAATTGCAGAAATATTGGAAGGATAAGAAGAAGGAGAAATATGATCATAGGAAGAAGGGATTCAAATCTCCTTTCAATAGAAATGAGCCTAATAAAAATCATCAAGACCAGTATGCTAAGGATGAATCCAAGAGAGAAGACTCATTGGGAAAAAGGGGAATACCACCAATGCAATGTTGGGGATGCAAAGAAGATCACATGTATAAGGATTGCCCACATAGAAAGGGTAGAGTGAAGACCGTGCACAACATTCAAGAGGATACAATAGAAAAAGATATGGGAAGGATTTATGCATCCTTAGATGATATAAAAGTAGACTACCAATCCAATATGATCAAGGTGGAAGGTAAGATCATAAATAAACCTGTTTCTATTTTAATTGATTCAGGAGAAAGTCATTGTTACATTGATCCAAAAATAGTGGATAGATTACACTTGGAGAAAAGTAAGCTTGGAAAATCAAGTTTGGTTCAACTAGCCATTGGAACGAAATGGAGAATCCATGATATGGTCAGAAGTTGTTTCGTAAGTCTCAATGGTGTGAATACTAGTGTTGATCTAAATATCATACCATTGGGGTCTTATGATATTCTAATTGGAATGGATTGGTTAGACAAGCATCATGTTGTCCTATACTATCATAGCAAGACATTTACATGTCTTGATGGATATGGAAAATAGAGAACTGTGAAAGGAGTTCCAAGACCCATCTCTATAAGAGAAATTTCAAATTGACAACTAAAGAGATGTTTCAAAAAAGGATGTCAATTATATGCATCCCATGTGGAGGAGCCTTAAAATACAAAGGGGGCAATCCTTGAAGATTTTTCGGTTCTACAAGAATTTGAAGATGTATTCCAAGAAATACCAGGGTTTCCACCAAAAATGGAGATATATTTATCTATTGATTTAGTGCTAGGAGCTACCCCAGTATCAAAAACACCTTACAGAATGAGTACCCCAGAATTAAAAGAACTACAAATGTAGTTGGAAGAATTGTTGAAGAAAGGGTACATACTTCCAAGTGTTTCACCTTGGAGAGCACCAATACTCTTTGTCAAAAAGAAAGATGGAACTTTGAGGATGTGTATTGACTTTCAATAGTTGAATAAGTCCACTATGAAGAACAAGTATCCTCTGCCTAGAATTGATGACCTCTTTGATCAGCTAAGAGGAGCAAAGATATTTTCAAATATAGAATTGAGATCATGATACCATCAGGTAAGAATCAAAGAAGAAGACATCCATAAGACAACCTTCATAACCATGTATGGGCATTATGAATTGGTAGTGGTGCCATTTGGAGGACCAATGCACCAACTATCTTTATGTTCTTAATGAATGGCATATTTAGAGATTATTTGGATAAGTTTGTCATAGTATTCCTGGATGACATACTTGTCTATTCTAAGTCTGAAGAAGAGCATGAAAATAACCTAAGACTGGTATTGCAAGTGCTAAGAGAACATCAATTGTATTCCAAGATTAGTAAGCATTCTTTATACCAAGAATAGATCCACTACTTGGGACACATTATTTCATAACAAGTTATAGCAGTGGATCCAAAGAATATTGAAGCCATTAGAGGATGGCCAGCACCCAGGGATGTTTCATAAGTCAAATATTTTATGGGGTTAGTTGGTTACTACAAAAGATTTATAACATGGTTCTCTAAGATTTCTCATCCCATCACTTCTTTGAAAAAGAAGGGAATTAAATTTGAATGGACATCTGAGTGTGAAGAGAACTTTAATTTTTTGAAGGAATTACTTACTAGTGCACCTATTTTAAAGATTGTTGACCCAAATAAAAGTTTTGTGGTATGTACAGATGCATGTAAGGAAGGAAATGGTGGATTCCTCACTCAAAATGGACATGTCATTGGTTATGAGTCCAGAAAGCTTAAGGAACATGAGAGGAACTATGCCACACATGAATTGGAGCTTGATTTCATTGTTCACGCATTGAATATGTGGAGGTATTATCTCATGGGAAAGAGATTTGAATTAAGAATATACCAAAATCGTCTGAAGTATCTTTTTGAACAACCAACTTTGAATGTCAGGAAAACAAGATGGATGGAATTTTTAAGTGAATACGACTTTGATATCAAGCATATCAAAGGAAAAGAAAATAAATTTGTCGATGCACTTAGTAGAAGAGTACATCTCATGCATGCTAAAACTGTCAGTATGCATCAGTCAGACTTGAAGAGTAGAATTTTAGATGTTGTTGTTACAGATCAACATTACCTACAGGTAAAACAAATCTTACAACAAGAAAATGTACAACAAAAAATTAAATATTATGAGATGAAGGAAGATGGATTAATTATGCATAAAAATAGAATTTATGTTCCTAGTTCCAGAGAACTTAGGAATTTGGTATTAAAAGAAATGCATAAAGTTCCATATGTTATACATCTCTGTTACTAGAAAACAATTGCAGCAGTAAGAAGCCAGTTCTTTTGGCCGGGAATGAAAAAGGATGTTATTGATTATATCACCAGATGTATGGAATGTCATAGAGTGAAGGATGAGCATAGGCACCCAACGGGTTTGCTACATCCATTACCAATTCTAGAGAAGAAAGGAAGTGATAACCATTGATTTTATAACCCAATTTCCCAGGACAACAAGACAACATGATTCAATCATGGTAGTGGTTGATAAATTGGCAAAGGCTGCTGATTTTGTTCCTGTAAAAACAAATCATACAACAACTAATATTGCATAAATTTACATTAAAGAGATTTCTAGGTCACATGGGATACCTAGGAAAATTGTCTCAAATAGAGACACAAAGTTTAATTCAAATTTATGGAGGGGATTGTTTAAAGGATTTGGTACAAATATGAACTTTAGCACAACATACCATCCCCAATCATATGGGCAAACAAAGAGGGTCAACCGAGTAATTGAAGACATGTTGAGAATGTATGCGATGGATAATCCATCTAAATGGGAAGATTACTTGCACTTGGTTGAGTTTGCCTATAATAACGGGTATCGAACTTCATTGAAAATGATCCCATTTGAAGCCTTGTATGGTAGGAAATGCAATACTCTAGTGAGATAGGACAACCCAACAGATATAGTGGTACTTGGACCAAACATGCTAAAGGATATGGAAGACCAGATGGTTAAGATTAAGTAGAATTTAAAGGCAGCTCACGATAGACAAAACATCTATGTAGATAAGAACAAAACAACTAGATAATTTACAATAGGGGAGTATGTGCTTTTTAAAAGTGAATCCCAAGAAGAGATATTTGAAGTTGGGTAGTTATACAAAGTTGGAAACCAAATTCTGTGGTCCATTTGAGATATTGGACAAAATAGGGCCAATTGCATACATTCCTTGATTACCTGCTTCCATGAATGTGCATAATGTATTTCATGTCTCTTTGATAAAAAATATATATACATGATATTAACCATGTTATTGATTGACATCTGAATCAGGTAGAGACAAAGGGAGACTTTCAGGTCCAACCAGTGTGAATATTGGACAGAAAAGTCAAAATTCTCTAGAATTGAATTATAGAGATGGTAAAAGTCCAGTGGACCTACTACGGTCCTGAGGATGATACTTGGGAGCATGAAGATGCCATGCGGGAAGAGTACCCACAACTTTTTGAATAAATATTGAAATTTTGATTCCTATTTTGTATAGGCACTGAGGACAGTGCCAAAATAAAGGGGAGGGGATGTAACACCCCAGGTTTTGAGCCCCATATTAAATAATGTATTTTGTTAATTGATGAGAGGCCAGAGTGCCCAAACAATTAAAAGAGGCCAGTGTGCCTAAGAAATGTAATGGTTTGATCATTAATATTAATAAATACATCACTAACTGCTAGATGAACAAGGACAAGAGTTATAGAGGGCTATGATTCCACAAGAGAGGGGGCTTGAGGGGCTAAGTATTTACTTTATATTTTTAATTATATGTTTTGTTTAATGTATAATATCAGTTACATGAGCTTCTTGGGGGAAGGCCATGAGGTTCTTGAATCCCAAGATTTACAAAAACCCATATTTGGTCTGGGGTGGGGGTTCTCTTCTTCTGTTGTCGGTCGCTTCTTCTTTCATGCATTCGCTCATTCACTCAGTTGCTCATTGTTCACACCTTTCGTTGGGATTTCACTCCATTCATTCTTTCACCCCACTTAGTTTTACTCATTCGTGTCTTGGATTGGGAAAGGAAAACGAATTGTTGGAGAGGAGCCATGGTTGTTGGTTGTATAGACTATTGGTGTATTTTAGCGATGAATCAAGACCTACATGTCTGATATTCTTTGGGTCTATGCTCAGTTTTACTCATAGTTGAGAGTCTCAGCATGGAGATTATGGACCGGTTGCACTGGATCCATGGAAGGAGATGGAAAACCCAAGGGACTACGTTGCAGAGAAGGGGGTCCATTCTCTTGGGTTGTGCGGGATGGGTAGACAAGAGCTGGTGTACTTTGGATTTTTGTAGGTGTTGAGAAGACTGTAAGAGATTGAGTGCTGACTGGTTTGGGAAGCCGAGTGACACTTTGGAACCATCCTTTTGGATTCATATCCCTGGATCAGGGGTGACATTTTTTTTGAGACTTGGAACAATAATGTCTACAATTGGGTGGAACGTCCTTGGTCTGCAACCAGTTGGTGACTTGTTTTATAAAAGATAAGTGCTCTCTGTTATGGTTCTATATACTTGTGTATATATTCCATTACGTATTTGTTTACCTATGAATCCCGTATCCATAGTATGCATGCTTGTTGGTTACTGTTGTGCATGTCATATGTTTCATTTATTTTATGCATCTTTATTAATTATAAATGTATCAGTAAGAGAAAGAAGTCTGGGAGCGGGCTTGGAGTAGCGTGGCCAGCCTCTGGTGGTTGGGTACATTACGAAAAGTAGCATAGCTTGGCCTGGGGTGGATGGGTAGGTTACACTCCCTCTCATCATCACTCCACTCATCCTACCACCATATTATTGTATGCACCATTTTATGTGTCACTTAGTGAAAGTTTCCCAAAAAATCTTAGACACCTTGTCTCTATGAATCCCCACTTGATTTCATGTGTTATGAGCATTGTCGATTCTTGTCAACATGGAAAATTACACCTTCACTAGGATCAAAATATTATAACCTACTTGTTCAAACAATAATTACATTGGGATCATATCCAACATCTACCTTGGCCACACAATAACATGTCTTCTTGATTTATTATGCATCATTTTCATTAATGTTGCATCCTTTTAGCATCTTCACAAGTATTTTAGCATCCACATTAGTTTCTTTGTAGCATATCATTTGGGCCCTAAGAATGTGTTTATTGTCTGTTGAATGTCCTTGAGGTCATATTTTGCATCATAATTCCATATTACTAGGGATTTTATGCTCGTGAATTATAACTCACCATAAAAATATAACCGGGTCTTGGAATGGATGAACGGTTAGTCACATTGGACTCGAAGCACCATATTACATCTCGGGGAACCTATCCTATATGATTATGTTTCCTAGAAAATAGTTTTTTCAAGGATCTCCAAAACTAGGGTTTTTCTCAGTAAGGGACAATGCATTTTCTGAACTAAGGGTTGATTTTTTAAAAATTGTGTTGGATGATTGTGAGTAGTGTGGTCATGTGGGATTTGTTCAAACACACTTGTAGGATCTTATGGAACTAAATTAGGCTGCTTAGTTTGGATTTTATGCCCCCAGACCAATTGTCAATATGTCCCTGAATGGCTTGAGGAGGCGAGTTGCAACTTTCCATAAAACTCTAACTGAACCTTGGGTGAACCATTAGTTGTGTTGGATTTGGGGCATCAGATTACATCTAGGGGAACCCCTCCCTTGTGATTATGTTTCTCGAATAATAGTTTATTCGAGGATCTTTGGAACTATGAGTTTTCTTTGTAAGGGGCAATGCAATTTCTGAACTAGGGGTTGATTTTGAAAAGCAATGTGTCGAGCGATTTTGGATAGTGTAGTCACATGAGTCTTGGAAAAACACACTTGTGGGAGCTTATGAAACTCAATTATGTTTCTCGGTTTGGATTTTATGCCCCTAGATCAAATTGTCAATATGCCCCTAAATGACTTAAGGAGGAAAGTTGCAACTCACCATAACACTCTAATTGGGATTCAGATGGATGGACCTTTAGTTGCATTGGAAACAGGGAACTATATTATAGCAAGGGGCACCAATGCATTATGATTTCATTTCCTGGAAAATGGTTTGTTTGAGGATCTTCAAAACTAGGGTTTTGTTTGGTAAGCGACAATGTGATTTCTTAACGAGGGGACAATTTTGAAGAACATTCTGTCGGGAAATTATAGGTAGCATGGTCACGTGGGCCTTGGAAAAATACACTTGTGGGAGCTTACAAAACTTAATTATTCTTCTCGGTTTGGAATTTATGCCCCTGAATCAAAATCTCAATGTGTCCCCGAATGGCTTTATGAGGCAAGTTGTAACTTTCCATAAAACTCTAATTGGGCCTCTGATTAAAAAAAAGACGTCAGTGGCATTAGACTCCTGACATCAAATTATAGCTAGGGGCACCCCTCCCTTATGATTTTGTTTCCAGAAAAATGGTTTGCTCGAGGATCTTCAAAACTAGGATTTTCCTCAGTAAGAAACCATGCAATTTCTGAACTAGGGTTGGATTTTGAAGAACAATGTATTGGGAAATTATGGGTAACATGGTCACATGGGAGTTGTCCAAAAACACTTGTAGTAGCTTACAAAAATCAATTATACTACTCGGTTTGGATTTTATGCCCCTGGACCAAATTGTTAATGTGTCCCTAGATGGCTTCAGGAGGCGAGTTGTATCTCACCATAAAACTCTAATATGGCCTACGATGGAAGAACCCTTAGTTTTGTTGGACTCCTAAAGCTTGATTATAGCTAGGAACACCCCTCCCCTATGATTTTGTTTCCTCATTTTTTTTTTAGGGATCTCTAAAACTAGGCTTTTTCTTAGTAAGGCATAATGAAATTTATGAACTAGGGGTCGATTTTTAAGAACATGGTGTCAAGAAATTTTGGGTGGTGTGGTCATGTGGGCATTAGAGAAACACACTTGTTGGATATTACAAAACTCAATTATGCCGCTCGGTTTGGATTTTATGCCCCTAGATCAAATTGTCAACGTGTCCTTGAATGGATTTAAGAGACGAGCTACAAATCACCATAAAACTCTAACCGGGCCTCTAATGGATGAACCATCAATTGCATTTGACTCATGACACTATATTAAAGCTAGGGGAACCCATCCCCTATGATTCCATTTCTCAAAAAATGTTTTTTTCAAAGATCTCAAGAACTAGGGTTTTGCTTACTAAGGAAAAATGCAAATTTTGAACTATGGTTCAATTTTGAAAAACATTGTGTCGAGCGGTTATGGTTAGAGTGGTCATGTGATACTT
>JASDQU011100643.1:0-16278 GCA_032191745.1 Picea mariana | reverse complement strand
ACCTATTAAATTTAAAACTAATTGCCTAACTTACTTAAATAATACCAAATTAATTAATTTCATCTCCTAATTTTTGAAAACACCATTAAAACTTACTCTAATCTAATCCTAAACTAACTTTATTAAGAGTATTATCACTACCTTTTATATTAAAACTAATTACTACCTAAACTAGCATACAACCTTAAAGATAAATTAATTAAAAATTATCTTATTTTAGAAAGAATTTTAAAACTTTTTTAGCAAACCCTAGGGTTTCGCCCAATCGACTTTAGGCCTCCTCCAACCAACTTTAGGTTCCTCCCCTCCACTTTAATATTTATTTGGGCTCTGTTAGGCTCCAATCTACTTATGTAAATTAGAGTACAAATGATTGTCAATCTGGTGTTTGTAAGACTTAGAGGCACATCCAAAATATATGGATTTAGAGATAGCTTTTATCTTTAATGGAAACAAACCAAAACCTATTCTAAGGGATGAATATGGAAGAGATGCTAAGCTTCTGTTCAGAAGTCCTATTCATAGATCTCATAACAGTAATCAACAATTGTTTTTCTAAAGAGTATCACAGTAAGCATTCAAGAGATGTTTGAACTAGTTCTAAGACTTATCAAATGTTAGAAGGACAAAACTCTTATTCAAGAGATGAATTCATTGTATTCTTTCATTCATTCATTAGCAACTATCATCAAATTAAATCAAAAGTACTGAAAGAGTAAATAACTCAAAAAGTATTCATGACTATCTTAATGCTTGAAGGCAAACCACACATTGAATTCTTATTCAAGAAATCATTCACAATATGAGTAAGGCTTTGAAACATTAAGCATATGACTTAGCTATGGAATTCATCTAACTACAGCAAGACATGAATAAAACTCATCTACAACAAGATCTAATCTAAAACATGTATCAAAGACTACTTGAAAAGAACATAAAGAAAGAGTGTACTAGTTTGGTAAAGGGGGCCCTCCAATGCTTCACTGGTACACTTGAGTCGTCTCAGCTAAGAAAGAGCTCCAGCAGCATTCACATTATCATATCATAGGCATTATCAAGAACAAAATGCAGAACTGATCCCAAGATTGCAAATTCCAAAGTTTCTTCATTCACATTCAAGGTTGTCATACTAGTTTATGCTTAAGAGTATTTATACAAGAGTTTCAAAACTAAAAATGCTAATAAATATCCTAAATATCATGATTAGATCCATAATATATTCTAGGAAGGTCGAATGCCTCCTTCAGATCCATAATATATGGCCAAATCCCACAAAAATCCAAAATTGTCCATGATTTAAGGCTAAAACAAGGTATTTTCTGCTGAAGTGGCCATGTTTGACTAGCGTTGACCGGACATCTGGAAGGCTCAGATATCGAAGCTGATAGTTCATTATCCATCCTTGTACATCAGGGATCATGACCCAAGTCTTATATTTCGCCCAGGTGTCCTGCAAGTACACGAACCTAGGAGCAATTACGAGATTTAGTCAAATCCTGTAATTTCTGATAAATTTTCAATTTTAATGCCAAAATTTAGAAAACTCAATTCTTAAGCTAAAGAATGATAAATATACCTTGCATAAGCTATTTTATGGAAAATATGGAATGAAATGAAGGCAAAATGGATGGATATAGAGGCAAAAGTGTAGTTTATAGAGCAAAAAGGAAGCATAAAAATGTACTCAACAGGCTCCTCTCTTTGTTTTTCCTCAGGCTTTTATGCCCTGAAGATGGATCCTGTTGTGGATCTGAAATGTCGACATGTAACAATAAATGTTGTGGTTCTTTCGAACATTTCTGAACAAAACTCCCACCACAGAAATCTTAATTCTCAGATTACGTCCCTGTATGGAAGAGAGATTCTGGATGAAGTTCGTAAACTTGAGAAGCTCAGAGTTAAAATCAAGAGACGAGCAATAGACCTAGAATTCTTGAAACGTTGTAGAGATAATAATGTCTTACCTAAATTTGCCTGCATTGAGCTTAATATTAAAAACAAATGGAATAAAACAACTTTCTACGCATTAGGAAAATCCATAGTGAGGGGCGAGATCAGAAAGAAGAGATGCACACTTGACTTCCTATCGAAAACTGCCCTCAAACTACACTTGAAACTCGCCCATGCCATACACCCGGTACTGTGGCAAAATATAGACGCACAGAATGCTCTAAAGGCTGAAAATGTGAACAGGACAGCTCACGCCAAGCAAGGAAGGAAGCTCGAACGACTACTGAACGATAATGGCAGTGCGTACAACAGTAACGTGAAGAAAGTAGTTAATCTCTCCTCCCATGAGATAAACAATTCCGAACTGAGCGTTTTGGAAAAGGGTTTAAACTTCACTGTCTCCCCCTCCTCTATCCCGGTTGATAACCTCATATGATGCATAGAAGACAACATAAAACCTTAGCAGATGAAGATAAAGACCCGATTAGACAATACTGTGTAGTTATCCTTAGAAAATCAAGACCACCAAAGAGCAACAACAGTCGAGAAGAACGCATGGCCTTAAATAACCTCCGAAACAATAATAACTTAGTTATCCTCAGAGATGATAAGGGTGGTGCCACAATTATAATGAATCAAGAATATTACACCACCAAAATGAACGAACACCTAGCTTGTGGTAGTTATAGGAAGATCTTGAATAACCCTATTAAAAATATCATAAGAGAAGTGAAGAAAGTCATCAACAACTCAAGCCTAGATGAGAGGACAAAAAAGATATTGCTTCCCAACACCGAGATCACCCCGAGAATTTATGGTCTACCAAAAATTCACAAAGAAGGAACCCCTCTCAGACCTATAGTTAATACAATAGGATCACCCACCTATGAGCTTGCCAAATATGTCACAAAAATTTTAGGCCCCTTAGTAGGTCACACAGATTCCTTCATAAAAGACTCAATTGATTTCATTAATATTATTAAGGATGAAAAAGTGAAGCCAGATGACACCCTCATAAGCTTAGACGTGGTCTCTCTATTCACAAAGATCCCCCTTAACGAAGCTATCCTAGTTGTCAAGAAGGTAACAGACCCCGAAACAACGAAACTAGCTGAAGTTTGTCTTCATTCCACATTCTTCAGCTATCAAGGAGAATTCTATGAATAGACTAGTGGTGTAGCGATGGGCTCTCCACTTTCCCCCATAGTTGTGAACCTTTACATGGAAAACTTTGAGAAAAAAGCCTTAGATTCTTATCCCCTGAAACCACTAAGATGGAAATGATATGTTGATGATACTAATGTACTTTGGCCCCATGGGAAAGAAGAGCTAGATAAATTCTTCCAACATCTTAATAATCTATCCAAAGACATAAAATTCACAATGGAACTCGAAGATAATGGAAACATCCCATTTCTAGACATACTAATCAACAGGAAACAAGACGGGAAACTTGGACATTCAGTCTACAGAAAAAAGACCCACGTCGAAAACTACCTTCAAGCCAGGTCCCATCATCACCCCAACCAAAAATTAGGAATTCTTAACACCTTATCCACAAGAGCCATAAGAATTTCAGATAAAGAACACCTAGAACAAAAGAAATATCATCTTCACAAAGTCTTCAAGAGCTTAGGTTACAAAGAAAAAGAGATTAAGAACACAATGAAGAAAGCTCTAGAAAGAGAAAATAACAGACCTCAACAACGAAACAAACAAAACCCAAGCCCCACTGCCTACCTACCTTACATCCAAGGAGTTACTAATAAAATTGCTAAACAAGAAAGATATTAAAACATCATTCAGACCGCTTGATACCATCAAACAGAAAATGAGATCAGTAAAAGACAAACTTGACCAACTTAATTGCAAAGGAGTTTACAGAATAGAGTGTTCATGTGGCAAGTGCTACATTGGAGAAACAGGCCGCTCCTTTCACACCAGGATCAAAGAGTATGGTGCTGACATTAAGAACGAACGAACACGTACCTCAGCATTAGCCGAACACTCTCTCACAACAAAGCATCATGTTCGCTTATAAGACACCAAAATCTTATTGAAAGAAGACCACCTCCTTAAACGACGAATTAAGGAAGCTATTGAAATCATTAAGAATCCCAACAACCTAAACAGAGACAACGACCTGGAGATGAGTGGTAGTTGGATCCCGCTCATTCGAGAAAGAAGACAATAAAAAAGCTTTTTCCCTATGACTTAAGAACCACATCTCTAAGGTTCTAGGTCTTAACCTCCTCTCTCCTCCAAACCTTTAATTAATTATCCTTATTTAATAACTAAAAATAATAACTAAACTAACTCAATTAATACCAATTAATTATGTTCTTATCTTAATCTCCTATAAATTATGTAAACATTATTAAATTAATTCTAATTTTTTCCTAAACTAACATTATTAATATTAATTTCACTACCTAATCAATTTAAAAATAATTGCCTAACTTACTTAAATAATACCAAATTAATTAATTTCATCTCCTAATTTTTGAAAACACCATTAAAACTTACTCTAATCTAATCCTAAACTAACTTTATTAAGAGTATTATCACTACCTTTTATATTAAAACTAATTACTACCTAAACTAGCATATAGCCTTAAAGATAAATTAATTAACAATTATCTTATTTTAGAAAGAATTTTAAAACTTTTTTAGCAAACCCTAGGGTTTCACCCAGTTGACTTTAGGCCTCCTCCAACTGACTTTAGGTTCCTCCCCTCCACTTTAATATTTGTTTGGGCTCCTCTCTTTGTTTTTCCTCGGGCTTTATGTCCTGAAGATGGATCTTGTTGTGGATCCGAAACATCGACATGTAACAATGAATACTGTGGTTCTTCCGAACATTTCTGAACAAAACTCCCACCACAGAAATCTTAATTATCATATGTCAAATTGTCTAACAGTTTATCAAAGGAGCAAAGGGATGAGTATGTTAAGTTATTAAAGGAGTTTGCTGATGTATTTGCTTGGAAATATGAAGATCTACAAACTTATGATACAAGCATCATTGGACATAAGATCCCTTTGAAAGAGGAGACCAAGCCATTTAGGTAGAAACTTAGACAGATAAATCCCATGTTGCTGCCTATTATGGAAAAGGAAGTCAAGAAGTTGCTTGATGCTAAGATAATCATACCTTTAAGGTACTCTAAGTGGGTGGCTAACCTAGTCCTTGTGAGTAAAAAGAATGGTGAAATCAAACTTTTTGTTGATTTTAGAAATTTGAACAGAAGTTCCAAGAAAGATAATTACCCCTTGCCAACGATGGAGCATATTTTACAGAGAATGACTTGTTCATCAAGGATGTCTATGATTGATGGCTTCTCATGATACAATTAGTTCTCTGTCTTACCTGAAGATAGAGAGAAGACAACCTTCACTACTCATTGGGGCACATTCATGTATGCTAAAATGCCATTTGGTCTAATGAATGCAGGAGCAACCTTTCAGTGAGCAATGGATATTGCCTTCATTGGGGAGAAGGAAAAATTTGTGGTCATCTATCTAGATGACATTACAATGTTCTCAAGTTCTGATAGGGAACATTATCATCATTTGAATAAATTTTTCCTAAAGTGTATAAAGTTTGGTATGTCTCTCAATCCTAAGAAGTCTTTGTTTGCTATGAAAGAAGGCAAGTTGTTGGGATACATTGTATCAGCAGAAGGGGTAAGGATTGATCCAAGTAGAGTAGAGGCCATCCAAACTCTATCTCTTTCTAGATCCAAGAAGGAGATCCAGTCTTTCTTGGGTAAAATAATTTTTTTGAGAAGATTCATATCTAACTTTGTTGAATTGGTTAAGTACATCACATCTATGCTTAGAAAGGGAAATGAGGTGAAATGGACTGTTGAATCTCAAAATTATTTTGACTAAATAAAACAAGCATTGACTGAAGCACCTGTTCTCATCATCCCTGATTATTCAAAGGAATTTATGATATTCTCTTTTGCCTCACATGACACATTGGTTGTTGTCCTTCTTCAGAAAAACACAGATGGAATGGAGAAACATGTTTCCTTTTTCAGCAGGGCATTGAGGGATGCATAGATGAGGTATGATATTATGGAAGAACAGGCTTATGCTTTGGTTAAATCCCTTAAAGCCTTCAGGGTATATATTCTGCATTCCAAGATTATTGCCTATGTCTCATCAGCCTTTGTGAAGGAAATACTTATCCATCTTGACATAGATGGAAATAGGAGCAAGTGGATTTCTAAAATTCTGGAGTTTGACCTTGAAATGAAGCCTAATAAGTTGGTGAAAGGGAAAGGTTTAGCTAGATTGTTAGCTGAATAAAATTGCAAAGCATTGGGGGTTAAATTCATGAACCTAAATTCTGAAAATCAACAAATTGATACTTCTGTTAAAAGTTCTCATATCATTCCCAACTTAGCAAAATGCACTTGGTACAAAGACATCATTTATTTTCTGCAAAAGTTGTAGCCTCCTGATGGTTTGGAGAAGAACAAGGTGAGAGATTTGAAACTAAAGGCAATCAAATATTGTCTCATTGATCATATATTATATTGGAAAGATCCTCTAGGGGTTCTCTTGAGATTTCTAGATCCACAGGAGGCTCAAAAGGCCATGACTGATTTTCATGACAACTTGTGTGGGGACCATCACTTTTGGAGAACCAAAACATATAAGATCCTCAGAGCTGGGTATTTTTGGCCTAGCCTTTTTACTTATGTTTGTGCAAAGATTAGGGCCTATGATAAATGTCATAAGTTTTCATGAAAGCAACAACTGAAATATTTGCCTCTGATGCCTGTGGTGGTTTCTGGTCCTTTCCAGTAGTGGGGAATTGACTTCATTGGAGAAATTCATCCAACATCGATGGATTTTGACTACAACTGACTATTTCACCAAGCATATAGAATCCATTCCTACAAGGAGTGCCTCACAAGAGGTAATCATTGGTTTTCTTGAAGATATTATGTCAAGGTTTGATTTCCCAAGCAAGATTGTTATTTATAATGTTACCTCTTTCAAAGCTAAACCATTGGTGAAATTTTGTGAGAAATATGGGATTCAACTAGTTAATTCTACTCCTTATTACCCCCAAGGAAATGGTTTAGCAGAATCCTCTAACAAGAGCCTTGTAAAGATCATCAAGAAACTACTAGAGGACAACAAGAAAGTATGGGACTCAAAGCTGAAATTTTCCTTATGGGATGATAGAGTCACTACAAAGAGATCACTTGGTATTTCCCCCTTTCAGCTTGTATATGCGATTGAAGCTATTTTTCCTACTTAGCTTGCCTTGCCTGTGGCAAATCTCCTTCGGGATCAACAAGGAGAACCAGATGATATGGTCAGAAGGATATGACAGCTAGTAGAAGTACAACATACCATGGAGCAACTCCTTGATAAAGCACATAGCCATCAACAAAAGATCAAGCAAGATTTTGATAAGAAGGTAAACAAAGAATATTTCTAGCTGGGAGATCTGGTGCTCAAGTGGGATGCACCCAAGCAAGACAAAGGAAAACATGGTAAATTCAAAGCCTTGTGGATTGGTCCTTTCAATATTTTCTGAAGTTTTTCAAAATAATACTTATAAATTGCAGAACTTGGAGGATTCTGAAGTTTTTGGTGGCCCTGTTAATGGGCACTTTTTGAAGAAGTATTTTGCTTAAGACATGAGTGGTTGTCCCCTCTATTGTAAATATCATTTTTGTTTTTCTTTCTATTGAATAAATGACCCCATAGCCCTAGGATAAGACACTGAAGTTGCTTATTCTTGGAAGCTCATAGGAAGCATGCCATCCCCTATGGAGCCAATATCATCACATGGAGTTGTTTTGGGTCAATTCATCCTTAGGTTTTTTATTTGTATCCTTAGTTTTGCTTAAGTTTTACTTTTGACCTCCTCCTTATAGTATTCTTAGGTCTTAGAACAAATAAAGTTAAAGTTGTTGTTGGCCAAAACCCTTGGTTTATGTCTTCATCTTTATGACATGGTTAGACAAGCCATCGTCCTTATGCCTCCAACACTACCCTGACATGTCGCCACTTCCACTATATTCTTAAGCCCCTCCACTCTGTCCCTCTACCCATTAGAAGGTCAAATAAATTTCTTTTGTGTACACTGCCATCTCATCAGAACATTTCACAACGCATTTTAAGTACACTCTGCTCTCATTACCATTATTGTGCTTATGATGCTTTGTCAGTCGATCTCCTTGTTTTCAACACTCATGTTTTTAAGGAAATTATTTGGGATTTCATCATTTAAAGCATTTCTAACTGTTTTTCCAAGATTTTGAATTGCTCCTAGCTCGGCGCTGTAGAAACTGTTGTTTTCAGACAGGCGCTATGAATTTTCCGCAGACTGGATGGCGAAGGTGAATTGGAGGTTAGACCTATTGCAGGGGGTTTCTCCCAAGCTCAAGCATATCAAATTTTAAGCCACCTCCTTTAGGTACTCCATGATCTTTTTAAGCCCTGTTGAATATCAGTTAAAGGTTGTGCTTGTATTTCCTCTCTTAGGCATTGCGAATGGTGAATCCATGATACCAACTATCCCTTTTAACTTTGTTATCTCAATTTTTAGCCAACTGCAAAGATCTCAACTTCTTTAATATAAAAATTGAGCAAAACTTGTTGTCAAGCCACCATGCCTATCTCTTATTTGGCTTTTGTTGCCTACACTACGAATTCTATTGCGAATCCCATGTTTTGGCACTGCAAACCCTGTACAACAACTCGCACTATTATCCACTTATCTCACAACATGTACAAGTTGGTTACTATTAATATTTCCATTTTATTTTCAAATCTAAAGTCTATCTATGTTGGAAATTGAAAAGAGATTTGCTGATAAATTTATGATGATGTTGTAAAAGTGTGGGTGAGGAATAGAACAAAATCGTTTACATCAAGCTTCCTCCTTGCATCTCCATTGTTCCTGTATGGTCTTCTTCCATTTCCTAACTATCATCTGTTCTTTCATAAGCCTAGGGGTCAAATTGGCTGAAGAACATTAACACCCTAGACAAAAGCCACCTCTGAAAATATTATCCCTCCAAACCCTAAGACCTCTGTCCTTATGTTTTGCCTCTTGCATCACTCAGATTGTTGTCTTAGTTTTCTTCCTATAACAACAAATGGATACTCCACAACAGAAAAAGTCTCACAAGGGTGGGGGAATATTAAAGACTAAACCCTACGGCATGCAGCTATTTTTTATTGAACCTCTGATCAGAAAGGTCTTCCAAAGAGTGGGATGTTTCAACTTCTGTCAGAAGATGCAGAGGGGGCACCCTGAGGTAGATAGAGAGTTTTCCTTGAATTTTGATGGAACCAAAACTAAGGTGGGAACTCTTGAGCTTGAGGTATCTGAAGAAACCATAGCAACAACTACTGAGATACCAAACATTGGTGAAAGATGGTTTAAATCTATGAATCTAAATGCATCCTTCTCTAAAGAATTCCTTAAATCAGAATTTCAGGGAGATAACATATCAAAGGGAGTGCCTAGGAGCCACATGGTTGAGGGATTTGACAAGATGCTAAGGGTGATCCAAAAATATTTCACCTTTGAGAGCAGGTTCAATATGATTTATCAATACCATATTATACTTTTGTTGCACTTCACAGGCAAAGACCTCATGAACCTCCCTTTCTATTTTTTTAGAAGTATTGGGAAAATGGCTGACATGGTCCAAGCCAAGTACAAGGCTATGGACACAAGTGTTTTTCACTCAGGGTTGATTAAGATGTTTGTCATGGAGGAGTTAAAGAAGAAAAACATTGAATGGGATCAGTTCATTACTTCTACACATTTGCAATTAAATGTATCTTCTACTCCACAATCTAAAGTGAAGAGTCCTCTTTAGGATGGTAGCACTGTTCACACAGAGACAAGTAGGAAGAGGAAGAGCAAGGGAATTTCTAAAAGTGATGAGGCTCCTAAGGAACAAGAAGAATAAGAAGGATCTCATTACTCTCCTCAAATGGAGTTTTCACCCCAACCAACTCCAAAATTAGCAGAAATTCCATCATCCAAATCCATAGGCACAAAAGGAAGGAGGTTACTCTTCCCCTCACCAACTACTACACTTGAGGCTAAATCTAGGAGGCCCTTCACCAGGTCATCAACCAAAAAGTAAAGTGTTGAAAAATATATCCTATCAAGAGGAAGGATAAAGGTAAAGTTGAAATTGTTGAAAAACATATTGAAGTCATAGACATAACCACTCCCCCTGAAAACCCTACCTTCAAAAGACTGATCAGACAGCTTAGAGAAGCCAGAAAGGAGATTGATGAATTGAAGGGGCAAGGGTTGTCTAAGAGGAAAAAGTTGAAGGATATGATGGATATGTATTTGGAGACTATTGATAAAGCCATATTCACAACAAAGAGATTTATGCCCCTCCATAGGCAGCTTAAGAATTTATACAGACAAAACAAGGATTTACAAGCTCAGATCAGAAGACTTAAGCTAGAGTTGCAACCTTTCAAGGAAGAGTTATCCCAAAGGAATTTGAATGTGTTGGCCCAAGCTTCCACCAGAATGAGTACCAGACTCAGGAGGTGAAGTGAAATGTCTTTAAGAATCTCAGTTTTGAAAGTGGTTATCCTTGCATTTTGAAGATTTTGGGGAAAGTATAATGCCTATAACTTAGTTTTCACTCATACATCATATTATGAGGCTTCTACAAGCTTACCTAACTCTGGGAATTTTTTTTGTTTTTTTTGGCTCAAATTGGTCAAATTGGACAATCACAGGACATTTCGCAGCACCTGGTGCTACGAACTGGACTACACAGTGGGAGGCTGCAAACTTCCCTGCAAAATCCGCTGTGAACTAGCTGATACAGTCAACGCTACAAGATTCGCTGCAAACTCCTATTTTGATGGGTTCAAGAGAATCAATGGTCACTAGATGGCTTGGGGAGCATGGTACAATTGTTAAGAGGTCAGTTAAAGCTAGAGGATACCTTGAAACAAAGGAAATGTGCTCAAATGACACCTCACTATGCAAGATTTAGGTGTTAGGATATTTGCCAACATTAGCCTTTTTTATAGCAGTTTGTTTTTTCCACTTTGTATAGGTGTAAGATTTCCAGTTTTGGATGAAAGAATCCTATGTTAGAGGATGAACTCGCATTGTATGCTATCATTCCATGTCTATGGCTATAAAGGAAACATTAGAATACATTTTGTTGGTTCAAATGATTGATGTAAAAGACCTTTTTGGTGATTTTAATGAAACAGAGCCTACTTTGGTTTTGATGTATCATACTTGATGAAATCTTGTTTAATGGAAGTTAGTTCTCTTTTTTCCATCTTATCTTTCTCACTCTGAAATTGTAGTGTCATTGAAGTTTTCAAATGATATTTTGTAGATGTATGACACTGGATGTTTGATTGTGATATTGTTATAGCTTTCTCAAAGTTTTTGTTTGCTTGGATTTAAGAAGTTCTTGTTTCTGAAGAATTTCTCTCCTTTGTCTACTGGAATAGCCTGAAGCTAGTGGTAGGCTCTGTAACATCCCGCTCTTGCACACACTGAGCAAAATTATTCTTTGAGGACACTTGCGTGCAAGTGATCCAGGTCATTATACTATTGGTTGTTTTGATTATGATTATGAGATATTCTGGATTTGATGATATGTTATTTTGTTGTATTTACATAGATAGGTTCTATTGACTGGGTTCTCCTGATTATGCAGGACTCTGGACGTTGAGTATGTCGAGGCATCGATGAAACCCCTTGGACTCCGAATTGAGTCAGGGAGTGGATTGTTAGGGTTTGAATGTTGTTGATGTGACATGATTCGTTGATGGATGTAGGCTGATGATAGCTTGCCAACCAGACTCACATTTGGAGCAGATAGGTCACACATGAAAACCATAGACATTAAGGGAGAGGTGTGGCAATAGACCTGCCACAACCTACTAGCACTCCCATCGTGGCTCGAACTGTAGGTTAATGATTACCTAGTTCGAGAGACCCGCGATGTTGTGAGGGAAGACTGTGATAGTCACTCACGATGATTCTAAGGGGCGTGCAATAATGCAAAGTACTTATTCCTTAGAGGCCCTTAGTCTCCCACAAGATCACCTGACGGAGTATTGACTCCAGGGGTTTGACGTCTACCAAATTCAGTCAAGAGGCGAGTGGCACCCTTGGAGCACGCAATGTGTCTTGAAGGGCACGTCGCGCAAATAAAACAAAAAGAGGTGAGTGGCACCCTTGGAGCATGTGGCGCGTCCTGAAGGGCACCTCACGATTTTAACTATGGTAAGTTAATAAACCTGATGCCTAGAAAACTATGCATCCTTAGGACTTGGTTGGCCTTAAAATGAATTATGTGATAAGTAAAGTTTAATAACAAATTTTCCCTTAAAACCTGTTGCCAAGCCTAGTGAATTAAAAAGTTGGGCTTGAGTAGAACCTTTAAACAAAAAAAACTAATTAGACATGTAACAAGAAGGGGGTAAAGAAAATTCAAGCATTAATAATTAAAGTGGAAATTTTAATAAAGGTTTAATTAATAAAAGGGGTATTTGGTTGTTTTTGTCTAAACCTGCTAATTCTGAACTTAGTTATAAAAAGGGAAAACTTTAAGAAAAATGGAAACTTAAAGAAAAGGGGGAAACCTAAGGAAAAGGGGAAACTTAAAAGAAAAAGGGGAATGTCTAACTTAGTAAGGAAACTAGCCTTTGGAACCTTCTATTTATGAGCTCAACTAGGAATTAAGTAAGACGTAAGTCATTTAAGAATTGTAAGGGAATATTGAGACACCGAGGAGCATTTTTAGGAATACTTTTAGGTGGGTGAGGGAAATAGACAAATTTAATTAATTAATAAATTGATTTTCTAGTGCAACTAGGGGATCGGGCGACATGTGTATGGGGGAGGTTTTTCGAAATTAATTAAATGAAAAAGGAATCTAATGAGGGTTTTGGGAAACTAATGACTAAGAAAACTCTATAAAAAGAATGGTTGAGGAGGAGTCGGGGACACATGTGGCTTGCGTAACGTTACGTTGCCAAATTTTATCTTGGTTGAAATTTCTCTTGTGGGAGTTGGGATACCCAACTCGGGTAACGAGTGGTAGCTCGACCTTGCGAGGTGAGCTGGGTGCTAGCATTCTCTGGTATCGTGTGCGTGGCCCCTTTGCGACTCGGGGGGCTCAGGGGGAAGAAGAGTACACCTAGCGTTGGCTGGGAGGTACTGGTGAGGTCACATCGATTGGAAAGTGGGAGCTGGACGAAGCCTGCACGGGAAAACGAATCACCACTACATATGGGCATATTATTCCATGAAAGTTTTCCACGTTTCCATTATTTTCATTTTTTATTTTAAATTGGGTGGGATTTTCGTCGCTATTGCCACAAAAGTTCATCGTTATTGCCACGAAAGTTCATCGCTATAGCGACGGTTATTGCATACCTCAAAAAACATCTGCCAACACACATGACTTGCAACGATTAGTTGACTTTTTGCAGGTCAACTTAGGCATTTTCGTCGCTATATCGATGACAGTCGATCTATATATACCTAACTTTAAGAGACTTTGCGACACATTTGTTATAGTTGCGAAACTGTTCGTGGCTTTTCCTTGAGCTATTTATTTTTTCCGTCACCCACCGGTTGAACAAATCCAATTCTCGATCTACATAGCTCGGATTTTGAACTTGCAAGGTTAATATGTTTTTTTATTTATGTACTCTTTTAACTTGTAAATTTTTGTTCAAATGAAATTTCATGTAGCTTGTTTTTTCCTTGATAAT
Organism: Picea mariana; assembly: GCA_032191745.1. Classification (NCBI taxonomy): domain Eukaryota; kingdom Viridiplantae; phylum Streptophyta; class Pinopsida; order Pinales; family Pinaceae; genus Picea; species Picea mariana. Next base: position 2,556 of record JASDQU011100643.1, on the reverse strand, counting down.
ATATTATATGTGCAGTACCATATTTCAAAATACTTATGTCATTGGTTTTTGGATCTAGTTAGTATATTCTATGGAAATTCATGTGAAATGTTATGAAAAATATTTTATGAAGAAGTATTTTAAGAAGAGGGAAAATTACTCCATCAATAAGTCAATTCAAACATTAAAAACATATGTCATTATATTCAATCTAGATTAATTTGAGCCTACAATTCCTTATGTAAATTTAATCCTTATTACAAAACCACCAACTCATAACAACTTTACCGGTTGGACTAATGTTTGAAATAGAAAGTGGAAAAAAATTCCTCTTAAGTCTAATCCTATCCCTTAGCGACCTTGTTAGATCTCTAACTTTTGTGTTTCTATGATGTTGTGCATATATATATATTAATGTCGTATTTTTAGTCTAGTATTAGATTAGGTTAGTCATATAACATTGTATTCTTATGTGATGTTGTTTCTCTTAATTTTTTATAATCACAAACAATTCTAGATGTAGTGATTAACTCGAGTTTGTAGTTGATGTAACTTTTTTTATACACTAGTAATAAGGAGTAGCTAAAATATAAAAATTTCATGATGAAATCTGCGATAACATGATGAAATATACTAGTCAGACAATGAAAAATGAGAACATGCCAAAGTGTCTTAGAAAATAAAATCGTGACCATTGTAAGTAGCATAAAATTGTGACCCTTGTATGTAGCTGCAAATCAACACGTCATAATTTAAACCAACCAAACCCAATTGTGGATGACAAGTGGATGGAATTCTTTTTTTAGTGGTGAATTTCAAAAAATTACATTTTCTCTACAAAACAACTTAGAGGCTAGTGTATGGTGTTGAGTGATTCAAGTTTGAGAAATTTTTACCACTTTCGTTAAATGGTGTGTAATTATTTTCCATGGTGATTCAGTACACACTACTCTAAAGTACAAATTGAAGAATATCGATCTTAATAGTTAATCGATAATAATAAAAAAAAATACATATCAAAATGTCTTAGAAGAAATAATTATGAGGATTGTAGATCACTATAAATAAACATATCATAATCGAAATGAGTAGCTAAAATATAAAAAAATTGACAACTTAATGTTTGGTATGGTGTAGGTAAGACAAGTACTTGTCAGTACAAATATTTGTCACTATGAACTAAAATGGCAGGAAGCTTGCTCGGTTAAGAGCGACACTTGAGGCGAGGGGAGATGGAAAATGTTATTTCCCTTGCTATGATTGCAAAGGATTGCAAAGAAAAGGACTTTTAATAACAAGAGATGAAAGGCATTGTAGGGAGAAGGGGCATGCCGAAGGGGGTTATGAATATCGTCCCTTGGTAAGAGGATTCAATATTTAATGTATTCTCTGTAATAGTCATCATGTCATGAATTTTAGTAATATTTCTTATCGAGATTTTTATATTTTCTATACACACTAACTTTTCTACGTTGTTTTTTTATATAGACAATGCCCCCAAAATTTTGACCTCCAGAGAGTTATTTTCCAAGTACTAGCAAAAATACTCCTTTACAGGGTGATGAACTTCGAGATCAGAATATTGAAGTTGTTGATCAAGTTATTAATGATGATATGGATGGAGATAATGTTAGTGATTCAAACCAAGAAGATGAGATACATAGATTGATCCAAGACACATTTGCTCCAATGGATGAGGAAAACCAAGATGATAGTCATGATGTTGATCCTCTACTCGAGAAGTCATGTCAACCTCTTTATGAAGGCTCAAAAACAAATCTTCTATCTACTATATTGTTGTTGGTGAACTTGAAGGTTTTGAATGGTTTATCAAACACATGCCTCACACAGATACTAAGGTATTTAATTTGTTAATTATTTATGCCTGCATGTTCACAAATACTTAAAAGGTTCAATTTTTTCTTATATTGCTATTGTTTTCTAATTTGTAAATTAGTATGGATGCGATATTGATGATTAATATTGCTTACATTGACTTATTGATTTGAATTTTGTAGATTGTTAGGTGAATTTCTATTACCGACATCAAATATTTTGCCACGCACATATCGAGAAATATCCGTGATTATGAAATAAATTGGAATGGAGTATCAGGTTATTGATGCATGTCCTAATGATCATATCATATACTATGGAAAATATGCATTAGAAAATGAATGCCCACAATGTCAAATAAGTAGATATCGAACCGATAAAGCATCAAAGAAGGTGCCTCACAAAGTTCTTCTTTGTATTTCGATAATTCCACGTTTCCAACAGTTGTTCAGGTGCCAAAGTATAGTAAAGTTTATGGATTTCCATGCAAAGAACAAAAGTTGAAACAATGTTCTTCAAATGCCTGCAGATGGTTCTACATTGAAGTACATCGAAGACAAGTGGCCAATTTTTAAAGAAGAACTTCATAATGTTAGACTTTCGTTGGCAGCTGATGGTGTCAATCCATTTGGAGAGCTTCATTCTACGTACTCAATGTGGCCTATTTTTGTTATAAACAATAACCTTCCTCCTTGGATGTCGATCAAGAGAGAGCACACAATGCTGGCAATGATTGTTCTA